>JABUQX010001759.1:17500-75445 GCA_015478945.1 Trachelipus rathkii | reverse complement strand
GTGTGACCAGGAACCCCTGCTGCATAATCTTCCTCTTCTCCGGGGTTTGACATTCCGGCCAGTGGGATGTTCAGCGGCTCACTGGACCATCAGACTTTATCCTCTGAGAAGACTGCCAAATACCCAAACATAGTGACTATTGTCACGGATCGCCCTGAACATTGATTATATTACCATTTACGGCACGTTTCCTCCAGTAGAACTGTCGTGGATATTTTTCCAATTACGAAGAAATAAAGAGGTTACTTGTAGCTTATCAGCAATTGGCTGTTTGTTTACAGAAACTACAGCTTCTCGACCAAGACATTTTACAACCTTCAAGGTACAGGGAACCACTTATTTCCCTGAATCTTGGTGCCAGCGATAGGGTGGACAGCGATCCTGCTTCACGAATCTGTCCCATTTACTCAAATTCCCCCCCTCTCTCTCTCTCTCTCCACTCCCTTACATGCCGTAGCGACTCGGTTCCATCTTGAAACACCGCTTATACTGTGATCAGTGTACCTAGCGTCTACAAGCTTTTGGGTAAATAATTACGCCAAGAAGGACCTTGTCGATCTTTTCAAGAGTCTCCCACCGCCCATGTTAGTCCTCGGTGACTTTAACCTTCGCCACTCTTTGTGGGGAGACTGTTACGTCCCCCAGTGCCGATTGGATATTGAGTATTTTGAACGATTTCTCGTTGGTATGGCTTAGCACGGGTCTTCCAACCTTTGAACGTTTTGATACAGGCACTTCTTCCTGTGTTGACGTCTCCTTGTGTTCAATCTCGACTTTAGATCGTTTTGGGTTGGCTAGGTCGGCTTTCCTCTGTGGAAGTGACCGCTACCCAATCGTGATACCAGCCTTCAGCCTCAGTCTGCAGCAACAACCTTATTCTGGCTGGCGCTACGACAGAGCCGACTGGTCTCCCTTTTATCAGGCCACTTACTTTCCCATCTTTCCTTCAACTACCTTGTTCCCGTCACCGGCGGATGCCTTCACCTACTTTCAGGCAGCAACGAACCATATACCTTGTTCATCTGGGACCCGAAAATCGACAACTCCTTGGTGGAACCAGGAATGTGCTCGAGCTAATCGTGAAAAGCTTAAATTATATTGGCTGCATAAACAAATTCCCTCACCTTCCAACTTGATTCTTTTTAAAGCTTCAGCAGCACGCCCCCAGCGTATTAATCAAGGAACGAACGAGGAAGCAATATTTTTGCAACTATCTTTCCACCGTTAATTCTTCTACGCCTGTATCATGGGTCCATAAGGTTGTGCGAAACATTTCACGAAAACGCCATAGAGATTCACCAATCCTCCTTGCTTACGGCCCGCATACCTCTGATGTCATCTCTGCTCTTGGTGTCGTGAACGAGTTGGGCTATCACTTCGCTTCCTGCTTCAACGACTCCCGGTATCATGAACCTTTCGTTCTGCCCGCCTGCGGAGGGAGACTCCAGACTTTTCTGTTCCCCTGGAGAAGACCTTCCATAAAACAGATTATTCACCAGGGCAGAGTTCCAAGACGCCCTAAAACTATGCAAGGATGAAGCGCCTGGCCCTGACGGCATTTCCTTACAGATACTAAGGCATGCTCATCCTTCTGCCACTGTATTCCTTCTCAACTTATATAATAGAATATGGGCGGAGAGGGTCTCCCTCTTGTCTGGTTTACTGCTTTTATTATCCCCATTCCCAAACCTGGAAGGATCCAACTTCTTCCAATATCCATCGCTCTATTTCATTGATCTGTAATACGTGTAAGCTCATGAAGAGATTGGTGGCTTCCCGTCTTGTTCTCACGTTGGAGCAATTCCATGCATTTTCTGACTATCAGTTTGGTTTTTGTCATCATCGCTCTACTCAGGATCCTCTCCTTCGGTTAGATCACGACGTTCGTGAGACATTTGCTTCCAACAAAATTGCCTTGGCCGTTTTCTTTGACCTGGAAAAGGTATATAATAGCTCGTGGAGGTTGGTTTTTTTTTTGCGAAGCCTTCATTCCTTGGGCCACAGATGGCAACGTCCCCTCTTCCTTCAGTTATTAATGCCGGATCGTTCGTTTCAAGTCCTTTGTGGTACCACACTGTCGAGACGTTATGTCATGGACGAAGGGGTGCCGCAGGGCAGTGTACTGAGCGTATTGCTTTTCGCAATTGGTTTCAATAGATTAGTCGATTCCATCCCGATCTCGGTGCGCTGCTCCATCTATGTTTACGATCTTGCCGTTTCCTCCTGGTGAACGCGTGGGTTTACATTTTCCACGTTGAAAACTAAAGCCGTGCTTTTCAGGAAAAAATCCCCGTCGTAGGGGTCAAATACATTCGATTCCTATATTATGCCTCTATGACTTCCCTATTCGTGTGGAGCCGACGGTGAGGAGGTTCTTGGGTCTGCTGCTCGATGAACACCTCACGTACCTCCCTCACATTACTAATCTCAAAGCTAGTTGCCGCCGTTTCTTGGATCTCTTACGGCACCTCACCTCTAAGACTTGGGATGCGGATAGAAACACCATGCTCCACCTTTACATCATACTGGTGCGGACTAAACTAGACTATGTTTGTGCCATATATGGGCAGACCTTCTGGTTTTCCCTTCGTCTTTTTGACCCCATTCAGACCGAAGGTCTGAGAATAGCCATGAGAGCATTTCGTTCCTCTCCAAGGGAAAACCTGGAGGTGGAGGCAGGTGTGATGCCCCTGTCCCTACGGAGAGAGCAGCTCATGTACTTATTTCTTCATATTCAGGTCCATACCTCATCGGCCTTGATACCTATAATAGAGCGCGTCCATCACAACCCTTCTTATTGGCCATTTGCTGGGGTTGTTACTTCCATCTTCGCTTTCCTCGACCTTTCCCAGCGAGCGGTCATGCACTTTGATTTCATGCACTAAGTGGGTTTATCCACCTCCTGCTGTTTGCAACGGGATCCAATCTTTAACAAAGGCGGAGGCACACCCGGTACAGTTGAGGGATTCCTTTCTGTACCATGGGGAAAGTCCATATCTACTCTATAGCAGTGTACACTGATGATTCCAAAAAGGAAGAAGAGGTGGGGGATTCGGCTGTGTTTCCGGACATCACTGTATCCTACACCCTTCTACCGTGTTAGTATGTTTATCGGCTGAACTGATAGCTGTCTTCATGGGGGTGAGCAGAATCAGTACTATCACCCCTGAGGGTAACTATACCATCTTTTTCGATTATAGAAACGCTCTCCAGGCGTTACCTGACCGATCAACCCGAAACCCTTTGGCCGGTCTCTGCCATTCAAAAGTCCCTCTGTTTGTTTCCTGTGATGAAGCACATAATTGAGGTCTGTTGGGTTTCCTTTCATGTCGATATTCCCGAAAATGAACAACCCGATAGGGAGGCCAAACAAGCGGCAACGCACAGTGTCTCGAGTGCCCAATACCTTCCTCCTGCTGTACGCCAGGGCCATTTCCCTGCTACAGATTTCTCCATCACTATACGTCGGGATTTCCTCTCTGGCTGGCAAACATGTTGGGCAGAGGATGCTCGTGGCGCGAAACCACGGAACGCTAAACCCGTCATTGAACGGTGGTCATCATCTAGTAGAAGGAGTCGCCTCCTGGAGGTGGTATCCTGGCTCGATTGCGTCTGGGTCATACTATCCTCACCCATGGATTTCTTATGGCATGGGGGGGGATCCCCTGACCTGCCCATTTGGCTCCTTTAATTGTCCTCTTACAGTCGCTCATATCTTTGTTTTTGCGAGGCAATCTCGACCTTTAGAAGTAAATTCTTCCCTGATGTGCTCACTATCCAGCATCGCCTTCCGCTCATCTTATCCGAATCTTCTCATTTTCGTAGTGATCGAGTTTTTGCCTTCCTGTTGGAACATGAACATCTTATATAAGATCTAACCATCTCAGCTCTGTTCATATTTAGTTTCGTTAGGGACTGCCCCTATAGTTAGTATACTGGCACGGTATAGCCACATTTCTGTATGCTGTGGATGTCCCTGTACATAAACTCAAAAAAAAATTCTTCCATTATCCTCCTTACATGTCCCCAGATGGGGGTAGGGTGCACAACATGCACCGGAAACATAATAGTTAAGTAGAACTTGGCGTAAGTCGAAAGGAACCCCCTCTACCCCTACGTTCGAGCCCATCACAGCCATAAATCCACACTAGGGCTTCACAACACCTCGACAGACCTCCACTGTGGTATCTTGTCAATGTTAGGATTCATTTCCTGGGCTATGCCCACAACCATATCCCCTCACAAAACCCCGCCATTCACTCCTATTTTGGACCATTCTTCCCGCTTGAACCAAATTCACATTCCTATCCTTCAAACACTTCCTTACTGACTTAATCAACTTTTTCTTAGGCCTCCTAGCAGGTCGATTCCCAACACACACACACACTTCTATTCATCCACTTCACCAACCGACTTTCATCCATCCATCCTTTCCTTTTGACCAAACTAAATATACTTTCATTTATTCTCGCATTCAAACATATATTTACACCACACAGCTCTCTAACACGCTTAGTCCTCATTTTATCAATTCTTCTCCCAGCTAACACGCCCTAATATTATTCATCTGAACAGACTGCACCTTATATTTCTCTACCTCTTATTTCACACCATAGTTTTGCTAACAACGGAAACAAGATACCCTCAGGCAGAACCTTAGTGCACTCAAGACTTAGTCCCTTTGCATTCACCAAAGATTTAATTGCACCAGCCATTTTCCTACCACTCATAACTTTTCCTTCAACACTGCATCATCCGTTCCCTTTTTATCCACCATATAGTCTAAATATTTAATTGATTTCACAGTGGATTCTCCTCATTCAACACCATCACCTTACTCTTATCTATATTTATTTTCAAAACCCCTTCCTTTTTTACAGAGTGGAGAGTGCCTTGCTTATTATATGCAGATGATTTGGTTTTGTGTGTGGCTAATTTTAAGAACGTTTGAGAGTATTGGTAGAGAAGTTTTGCAGGGTGTGTAAAAGGAGGGGTTTGAAAGTTAATATAAATAATGGGAGGGTGATGGTGGTGGGTGAGGAGAGTCTGCAGTGTGGAATGATGGATGGTAAGCAACTGGAACAAGTATTTGAGTTTAAATATTAAGGTTATATGTTGGATGAAAAGGTAGCGGATGTTGCAGAGTGTAATAGGAAAGTTATGAGTGGTATTGAGGTGGCTGGTGCAATTAACTTTTTGATGAATGCAAGGGGACTAAGTAAGTCTACATTGCTACTGGTGTTAATGTATAGTAGCGAAACTATGGTGTTGAGTAAGAAATATAGATCTATGTTCCACTCTGTTCAGATGGATATTCATCGGGATGTGTTAGGCGTGATAAGAATTGATAAAATGAGGAATGAGCGTGTTAGTTAGCTGTGTGGTGTGAAGAAAAGCGTGAATGAGAGAATAAATGAGAATGTATTAAGATGGTTTGGTCATATGGAAAGGATGGATGATAGTCTGCTGATTAAACGTATGCATAGCGGTGAATGTGTTGGGGGGAATCGAGCTGAGTGACCTAAGAGAAAGTGAATTGAGTCAGTAAAAGAGTGTCTGAAGGAAAAGAAAGTGAATTTAGCAGAAGCGAGAAGAATGGTACGTAATGGGAGTAAATTGCGTGGTTTGGTGAGGAGGCTTGGTTGTGGGTCTGGCTCAAGGTATTAATCCTGACATTGACGAGATACCACAATGGAAGTCTGTTGAGGTGTTGTGAAGCTATTGGGTGGATTTTCGGCTGCGACGGATTCGCCCTTAAAGAATATGAGGGGAGGGTATGGGTTGCTTCCTCTTTGATTTACGTTATGCTCTTCTATCTAATTATTCGGTTTCCGGTGTTTTACACACACCATCACCAATCTGTGGGAAGATAATTATTATTATTATTATTATTATTATTATTATTATTATTATTATTATTATTATTATTATTTCAGATTTATAGAAGGAGATTGTTACTATTTATTGGAAAATATGTCTCGACGTTCTTATCCGAAGAAGTCTGCATAATCTTTTTGTTTTATATTCTGTTACCACTTACCAGTCTGTGATAAACTTTCAAAAATAGTTTAAACTTGATTCTTAGTATTTACTGTTACTTGAAATTTTAGAGATTTTGTTGTTTACACCGGTTACTCTGTCGTTTGTTTATTCTATATAAAATGTTTAAATGTTGTGCAATAGAAAATGTTCTTTATCAGGATGTAGATTTTAAGATCACGAATTTGGTTAGATGTTATAGTAAAGAAAATGGATAGATGTTATAGTACTTTTAGCATATAGATTGTGAAGCACTGGATGTTTTTTTTTTTTTTTTTGTTATACAATTATGCAAATTTTCTCATTTAAACTTTGTAGTTTGTCTAAAACTTCTTACTTAACTGTACCTGGAATTTTTTTCACAGTTATTTAGATTTTTCTGATTTAAACTTTGTAGTTTATCTGTAACTGTTTGCTTAACAGCATCTGGAATATTTTTTACATAGTAATTTAGATATTTCTGATGAAACTTTGTAGTTTATCTGTAACTTTTTATTTAACTTTAAGATTTATTCTGATGCACCAAAAATGTAGTCCTTTTTCCTTGTTCTTTTCAGTCTTCAATGGAACCTCTTCATTCTCTCTATAATTTATTCTTACTCATATTACTCTTTCAATATTTTTTGCTATTAGTAGCAAAGAATGTCATGAATATGTTGCAATCTAAATAGACCCATTGTTCCAACTCATTAAGTTGTAAGAATCCTCTTGAATGGCATTTCATTCACCTAGAATGGTTTTATATTCTTATCTACTGTTATTTTTAGAACAAAATTTTTTTGTTATTGTCTAAAATTGTTGTTTGTTTGTTTTTAATTGTTTACTTTTTACTTTTTAAATACATTTTTAATTAATCAATTGTTATAACAGTGATTTTTTTCATCCTAAAATAATGAAATAATGAGATATAGCAAACTGAAATGAATAGAAGACTGCATAAGATTATATCACTATGTAACACAAAAAATGTTTCTTTTTATTTTTTTATTGAATCTTATATATTTTTTGACACTGAACACGGAAATGACCTTCATTTTTTTCTATCATCGATACTTTGAGAGTTATTGCAATATTTAAGTTTTGACATTTTTAATTTTGTTAATGAGCTTACACTGTAGGTACTTCTTACAATTTTTTATTTGAAGTTTAAATTTACAAACAGAAACTTAAAAAAGACTTTTTACTTGATAAGATACATTCTAATATCCATAAAATATAAGTCAATGCTTTAATATGCAAAAAACATGCTTACTTTGCATTTAATTAGTGCTTTGTGGATCGTGCTTTTTCTCTTGTGAGTCGATTTGGTTCTCTTATCATAGCCACATAATATCACCCATTCGCACTATCCCAACGTACTTGGTATCGCTTTCTATTGTCTGAATATCATGGTAAAATCTTACGCAATGTTCCTTTCACTTACTCCCCTAATTCTTCGAAAAAGTCAAATGCGATTGTAAATAATACACCTTTTGACATACGGAGACCCATTTTTTTTATAACAATCAATGAACATTTTTATCATCTGTTTTGTAATTTGGATTCTTTACAATTTCCTAAAAATCCCATGAACCACATTACGGAACGCACACAAGGCATCATTTCAATTATGCTCGTCTTCTTCAATTTCAAGGATTAAGCATATTAAGCATGTTTCAATGAGTTAACCATCTTCCAGACAAAGAAAAGAGAAAAACCTGCTACAGATATATATATATATATATATATTATATATATATAATATAATATATATATATATTATATATAATATATATATATATATATATATATTATATATATATAATTATATATATATATATATTATAATATATTTTATATATAATATATATATATATTATATATAAAGAAGCTGCTGCATATATTTGTAGAACAACGTTCTTCTTTTATATGTCATGGACTGTTTATAAAACAATTTTACTTACAGAAGGGGTGATGAAGCTATAGGGTAGTTTTCATAAGGAACTGGGGCTCTGGATGAGGAATATCTGGGTAATGGAAGAGATTGCCTTCCTTTAACTGTTCCATATTTTGTAATACCCACCACCATGCAGAAATAGCAGTCATCATAGTGTTTCGTTGGCTCTCGCCATATTCTGAGAATAGCCAAAGGCATTGTCTTTTCCTTGTTCCTCTTACCATATTCTAGGGTTGTTTTTAACTCAACTTCCCATATAATGAGGTACCAGTGCTTATCTTAGTCACCAATAGCATACCAAAGTAGAGCCTGTTCGCACATCCAATACTTGGTTCCCTTCACAATTTTGGTAGAAATGTTGGCTTAGAACTAACAAAATATCCACACACATTAAAAAAATGTTATTCTGCCAACGTTTTACACTGTCTACTTGCAATTTTATAAATATTTTATTATATCATTACTATATTCTGAAAATTATAAAGATATTTTAAGTTTGGTACCTCTTCTCCTTCAATATTATTGCACTAGAATGTTAGTTAAACATGGTATATATATATAATACTAATATATAATCTATATTATTATATATATATATATATATATATATATATATATAATATATATATATATATATATATATATATATTATATATATATATATATATATAATATATATATATATATTATTTCTATTATATATATATATAATACCTAGTTAACATGTTCTTAAGCATGATATCCCCATAAAACATTAATGGCAACTGACTTTTACACAGCGCGATCCCGGTAACCACCCTACAAAACGAGAAGATGCCAATAATACTTGATGCCCTCGTAACACAAATTTAATTAATCAATTGTTATAACAGTGATTTTTTTCATCCTAAAATAATGAAATAATGAGATTTAGCAAACTGAAATGAATAGTAGACTGCATAAGATTATTTATCAACAAATTTCAAATTTTGTGCTGCGAGAGAGGTTGAATGCGAGCTGCCAGCTCTCTCGTGAACCTTCCGCCAGCAATCGTACCTGTAGAAAAAGGAAAGGTACGAACAAAAGTAAATTGTCAAGATCCCTCAGTGCGGGAAAATATTGTCTTTTGGCCTTAAATTTGACCATTCTAAAAATGTTATCAGACCTCTCCCCTCCTCTCCATGAAATATGAGAAAACGGCTTTATATAAAGGTGTATACTACCTTGAATTGTTGAAGCATTTGTGAAACAAAATATAACTTGCACCACCTAAATAGAAATCTCCAAAATGGTCTTCTACAACTCAGCCTTTATGATGTATATTTTTTCAAAATAATTTATCAAGACTGTTTAAAGTGGTGGCGGAACCGTCGATGAAAGGTTTGCAGTTTGTTATAAAAAATGTTAAAAGTCTACTATTTGGTTTTACTGTTTTGAGAGATGGTTTTTGTTGGATATTGATTAAAAAATTTCAAATGTTTTTATAGGTGTTAGTTATTGGAGAGTTTGATTTTCTGAGTTAGAATGTGTGTCTGGACAGACAGGATCGAATGTTATTGTCGATGGCTAAGAGAATGGTCATTTGTAAAGGCGCATTAAGACCTTTGATAATATTTTTTGAGGTCGAAGTTAGTGCTGCGATTGAGAGATATTTGTTGAAACCGTGTTAAAGTCGGGGGAGTATATGAATGGTTGTATTTTTGTATGTATAAATTTTAGTATTTTGCGTAGAATGGAAATTGGACGGTTTGAGGATGATGAGTTTGAGTTTTCTCTTGGTTTTAGTTTGGGAATTATTATTCTCTTCTGTATTGTAGGGATGAAGTTTGAGTTCCCATTTGTTGTATATTTTGGTTAGGTAATTGATGGTAGAGGGTCCAACTGTAAGTTGAAGAAGATGTCCGAACATGTGGTTGGGGAGGTTTCGAGTTATTTGATTCCCATAGTGTTGTGAGAGATGAAAGGGGGCTGGGGGTGGGTGGTTCAAGTCGTACCTGAATAACCTGTCTGATAATCATCATAGTGTGTTTGCTTATAGGAAATGTTTGATAAGTATTGTGCTAGTATGTTGCAGTGTTATTTTGGTATTTTAAAGCTTCACTTAAGTATGTGGGGGGAGGGAGTTGAGACTGGTGAAGTTGTTTAATTTCTTGCCTTTTTTTTATCCTTTGTTTTTTTTTTGTTTTTTTTTGTAGGTTAGAATGTTTTATTTACTTGTCATTATTAGTGTAGAGGCGATGTGTGTTTAGGGCGTTTGTGCTAAGATTTTATTGTATACAGTGGTGAGTTGCAAGTCGATTCGATTGAACCGATTAAATCTTTTTCATGAAAGCGAACTGGTTGTAGACTTTTTTTCTTTTTTTTTTAAACAGGAAAACGAACCGGTTGTCAACTTGTGGCAAAGAAGAGAACCGGTCAAAATTTTGGCAACTCCCCAGCGGCTGTATGGACCTTATTTTGTCGTAGTTTGTTTTTTGCTTAAATAGGTTGCAGATTTCAGGGATTACAGATAATAGGATTATCTCTTTTTCAGAAATATCAGTTTTGTTCAATAAGAGCAGTTGAGTGAACTGCTCACTCCTGTAATGTGGGATCGTCTACTAAAATTAAATTAAATTTAGCCTATTAGTTTAAAAGTTAGCAAAATAAAGAAAAACTCACCATATAAATAATGATAATAGCTTTAAACAATCAATTTCCAAGAAATTAAACATGGAGAGACGCCTTGTAAAGTTTAAGGCTTTATTTAGTAAATAGGATAATTTCTAGCTTAAGGCCACAATAATATCTACCTGGTAAGAGAGTGTCCCAAAATAAAACTAGATTTAGGGAGATAAGAGTTAGAGGAGGGTAAGAATAAAATAGCATAGATAGATGGCCTAAGTTACTTTTGGGAACTATTGACTCTATACAAAATAATGAGAATTTTATTAAGGCCTAAAACTAGAAAATCAGTGTTTAAACTTAAAAATTAATACTTTACGTTACTCTTATAATTTCTTCAAAGGACGTAGAACTTTAAATTGTTTAAATCCATAAAATAGCACAATTTGCTTTACTAATAAACTCGCTGTTAATTTTTTAACTCTAACCTCGTTGACTTTTTTTCTTAAGTGCCCTCGTTTTATTTTTCAAAACAAACCTTGGCTGTTGCCTAACCAAAAATATATTTCAAAAGCCAAGAAAGTCTCCAAACCATAGTGCAAAATACAGAGGGACAAGAAATATTCTTCAATTTTTTTAAACATTTTTAAAATCCCCCTAGTTCAATTGAAAAATAGTTCATAGCAAAATAGGAAGAGAACACAGGAGTAAAAATATTTTTAATACAGGAAGGGTTGTAATGCTTCCTGTATCCTATCGATTTGTAGTTTGGATGCTTTGAGTATTGCTTTGGTGAAGATGCTGATGACAATTAAGAGAGTAGGGCTTTGTTATGTCATGCTGTGTAAAATGTTTCTAAGTAATGAGTTTAAATTTGCAGTTTACTTATTTGTTGTTTGTGTATATAGTAATTTTCTTGGTGTATGTTTGTTTGGAAGCTATGTATGAAACTATTATATGGACATAAATGCTAAATCTATTTCGGTTTTCAATGTCTAGTTTGGGTGTCTGGTCGGCCTGATGGGGTAAAGATGTAGGTTTCTGTAGTTTAGAATTTTAAGTGTTTCGAGTTTCATCAGGGATGTGTATTCCTCTGCGGTCTGTTAGATAATCCAGGTACCAATCTATGATGAATATTGAAACTGCCGCCTATAATTATTTTCAGGATTGTGTTTAGGGGTGCTAAGTTTGATTTGTAATTGCTGGTGCAAGTAACATTTCTTCTTCAAATCCAGTATGGAAAAGGCTAAAAAGAATATCATTCGAAGTTCTACCATAATTATCGTTGTACAGTCTTTTAACTTGTGTTTACTCCGATGTATGAATAATAAGGACTAATTCTGATTTAGCTTTACGATGTAGCTCATCCCATTCTGCAGCTTCTGATGAACACGTTGATCTTGACTCTTCACCGTTGACGAATTTCCACAAGTCACTTTATATTAATAAAGTTTGAGCTGGAATGCACCAACTATCATAATTTTCTTTTTTAAGAAGTTCGATATGTGCTCTAGTAGAACTTGCCATAATTCTGATTTATTGCCATACACATTCTGTTGTAGAATCGTAAGTTAATTTTATATGTAGCAACTACCCTCTACTGTCATGATATAAGTCCGAAACATATAAGCAAGGTTATAATATACTTAACAATAAACATCATTTAATATACACACAATCAAATATTTGCATAAGGCAAATTCATTAATAGGAGTGATAGTGAACCTATATGGGAGTAATAGAATAATATCAGCAAGAGTTCGAGACTGACCTATAATCGAGAAACATTCAATAATGGTAGCTTTCGGAGCGTACCAACCCTTCCGTATAAGGATGACATTTATGAAGTAGAATCTCCGTCATGATGGTGTATTTTTTAACAATTTTTTTTTTTGGAAATCTCGTATCACAGCGGTTGATGGAGTAGCCTCAAGGAAACGGGGTGTTCCTCAGGTTGCACGTTTTATTTTCTTCTGCAAAATTACTACAACTATACATAGGTCTTTTCTAACCTTGAATAAAGTGTTATTCTCACATCTGGAGGGCTCTAGTTTCACCTTTTTTGTATAGGGTAGAGTCTAAGGTTAAAAAGAGTAATAAACTGCCAATTACTTTTAACTCTCTTAACACTCTCTCCCCAACTGACGTTGGAGTTTTATCCCTTTTCTATAGGACGTATATGTACTACAACGGAAGGTATTCGATGGAGCTGACCACTCGCATTCCACTACTTGCAGTGCCGAGTTTTCATGCGAATTTTGTGATTAACTCTTAAGCTAGCTCGATGTGGTACCTGGACCTCCTCTTTTCCAGCAATCCCTGTTCTGTGGAATTCTTTGCCATCATCTATTTTCTCTGCTGTATTTAATCTTATTTTCTTTAATGTCGGAGATATTTACGGTAAGTTTGAATTCGAGTGTATTCTGTTTTTTTTTTTTTTTATCTTCTACCTTCCCTAGAAAATGGCCCACCCGTGAGGAATTATCATTTAAAAAAAAAAAAAAAAAAGAACAATAAGCTAGTCAATTAAATTTCAGTGCCTGGTATAAATACTTGATATTTACATATCCTTTAGATTTCTCAGAAATACATCCTATATTTCAAGTAAGATGACAAGCATTTCTTAAAAAAAAAATGTAAATTTTAAACATTATGACCCGTTTATGTATAAAATCTGATATAACCTGGAAAGATCAAGGAGAACATTGCGAATAAAACAATTAATTATTAAAAAATATATTAGAAAATAACTTACACATAATAATAATAATAATTTCGACATAAAGATATGAAATAGGCTCTAATAGTAAAGGTGTGTCTCACATTCATATAGCAGATGTCTCGGATAAAAACTTAAAATGGAATAAAATTCAAATTTTGAAGTGCTAGTGTAAAGTTCTAAAATAATTATAATTATAAGGAGTCAAAATACTCTTAAAAGTTCCAATTTCATATTTATTTATCTTATAGGTAAGGGAAATTTAAATTTCTTGGTTGAATGCTAGAATTTTACTGATGCAATGTAAAGTTTAAAATCTAAAAAATTTGGGAGCAGATGATTCTTCAAACACATTTCAGAAAACTTTATACTAGTATTTTTTTTATATAAATGATATTGTTGCTTTCTCTAATATTCTAAATAAGTCTCTCCCAACTGGAGAAATTTTATTTAAAATTATTCTAAAGAAATAAGACAATTTGATTTTGTAAAGAATCCGAGCTTTTGTACACTCATTTGACACTTCAAGTAATCGACTTTTTCCCTTTCAATTTATATAAAATAACTCCAACAAAAAGTAGATAATTAAAACTATTTTATAAGCCAAAAAAGTTATAATATTAATGATTTGAAATATTTAAATTAGACGTATTATATTTTATGTCAATTTCATGCCTATGTTTCATTACAAATTCGTTAAAGTCAGATTTCTTCCTTGGTACAGCAAAACATGTTTTTATATTATTGCTTGAATTTTTACTGATTTTAAAAGATAAAAACTGCAGATATGAAATTTTGAGTTATATGTTTAAGTTAGAAAACTTTACTAGACTTGTGTTACAATATTCTCCAGTTATGAATGTTTGATGTTTATCCCATAAAAGTGGCTCACTCTCACTTTCTAAACAATTAAATTGATACACATTTACTATATCCATTTGACAGTGTTTCATGAGTGAAAATGCACGAGTTTAATCTCAAAATTTCAACTTTCGATGGTATATAAGATGATTTTAAAACAAACTACTTGCCAGTACGAGTATTCACATGATCCTTTAGAGTTCTTAATGCATCTACCGATTTTTTTTAATAAACAATAATATTAATATTTTCTGCCTTTGTTTTTATAAATAAGCAAATTAATTAGTTGTTTTTCATCATTTTTTTCTATTATGTTACTATGTATTATAGAGTTATCATTTTAAAAAAATTGGTCATTTTAGTTTCAACTTCAAAAAAATTTAATTTACATGATATCTGAAGTGCTCAACGCAACCAAGATTTTACAGTGGTCATTTTCTAATATAGATTATTACACGAGTCAAAATTCGGTTGACTAGTAAACTGTCCCCTACTTTCAAATTCCCTTGACCCTTTTTCTCTTCGACGTAACATTGACGCAATCTCTTTTTTTCTATAGGTATTAGAATGGCAGGTGCTCGAGAGGACTAACCTCTCGCATTCCTCCACCATTGCGTCGAGGTCGTAGCACAAGAGGTGCCTTGCTTTCACATGAATTTTGTGTAAGTATTGGAAACTAAAGGCTCAGTCGTTGTGGTGCCCCCTAGTTTTCAGCAACATCTATTCTGAGGAATTCCTTGCCATCAAATTTTTCCTGCTGTATTTAATCTAACTCTCTCTTTACAGCCCACCTGAGGGAATAGAGTTAGGCAATGAGATTGGGTGGGTTTTCTTTCCTTTATTTTTTACCCCTCCTGGAAAACAGCCTGCCCGTGAGTGGTGATAATTGGAATTTTAAAAAGTATCTAATAGTAATAGCTCTTTAAAATATTATTTATTTCCTTCAAAAAAACTTTCTACAATACAATGTTAGACACACTTTGTCAATAATAATAATAATAATAATAATAATAATAATAATAATAATAATAATAATAATAATAATTTCTTTCTTTCTTTTCTTCACCTTCCTCTTTGCCCCAATTGATTGGGGGTAAGGTGCTGTACAAGCATCGGAAAAGAAAAGCATAAGGAGAAACATGACAAACGATCGAAAGAAAGGCCCAAGCCTTACCGCAACCACCTCTGCTACCATAATTATGAGAAAGCTCGTCAACCAGAACAGAAAATCCCACCTAGAGCCATATAGACCGCGACGGAACCCTCACTATGGTACAATCGTCAATGTAAGGGTTTCATCCCTTTTGGCCCAGGGTGGGCCACAACCATGCCCCCATACTAAACCCACCCCGCCATTCTCTCTATCATGCACTTTATTCTCGCCTCTTGCCAAAACTCACATTTCATCTCCTTTACAGACAATGCGTTTCACACGACTCAATCCACTTTTCCTTCGGTCTCCCAGCCGGTCGGTTCCCAACACACTACTCCACTATACATTCCGCTTAACCAACCGACTTTCATTCATCCTTTCACATGACCCAAACCATTCAACATACTTTCATTATTCTCTCATTTACCCCTTCTTCACACAACCCACCCTCTAATACGTCATTCCTCACTTTATCAATTTTTCACACCGAGCATGCCCCTAAGATTGTCCATCTGAACACATTGAACTTTAGATCAAATATACTTCTTACCAGACCATAGTTTCACTACCATTAACACCAAACAACATACCCTCATGTAAGACTCTTAGCGCACTCAAGACTTAGTCCCTATTACATTCACCAACGATTTAATTGCCACCAGCCACCTTCCTGCCATTCACAAACTTCCTACTACACTCTTCTGCATCATACGTTCCCTTCTCATCCAACACATACCCTAAAATATTTAAACTCAGACACTTGCTCCAGCTGCACACCAACCATCTAACATAAACTTCACACTGAGGACTGTCCTCACTTCACAACCATAAACCTTACTCTTATCTACGTTTACTTTCAAACCCCTCCTTTTACATACCCTTACCAAATCTCTCCCACCAATCCTCTCAAAACTCTCTTCAGAACTCGCCACACAGAACCAAATCTGCATATAATGAGGTAGAGCACCCTCCACTCCTCTCCATTCTACCAATCATTGTAACACCATTCCTGCCATCCCCACTCGAATTCTTCATAACCCCATTCCATATACCAATTGAATAACCAAGGGAGACATAACACACCCTTGTCTCACTCCGCTATTATCCTAACCAATCACCATTGACACCATTTTATTCTACACACGCTTTCACTATCGTCAAGACATACTTTGATTCCATTCAAAAGCCTTACCCACCAACACCATATATCACTAATACTGCCATAAAGCTTCCCTAATTAACTTATCATACGCCTGTTGTAAATCCATAAAACCTAAATATAAATTATACTTCTTCTTCCTCCCTCTTTCTCAATCATTTGTTTCAATGTAAAGATTTTGATTCCACACATCCTCTACCACTCCTAAACGCACCTTGTTCTCACCATCAGTCCCTCAGTCACTCGACGCACTCTTTCGACCAAAAAAATACCAGCAATTATACCTTCCCTACAACACTCAATAAACTTATTCCATAATTTCTACAGTTCCCCTTTCTCCCTTACCCTTAACAAGGGTTACTATTACCGCTCTCCTCCAAAATCTCTTGTGGAACTATACCCTCCATAAACGCTTTATACACAATTTCCAAAATCAAATCAATAACCATCTCGCCTCCGCCTCTTGAATCATTTCACTAGTTAAATTTCATCTATACCTGCAGATTTACCATTCTTCAACTTTCTCACCTACCCATTACCTCCTCCTTATAATATATATTCCCCAAAATACCTTATTCCTTCTTGCACACCATCAAAAACCACCACACATTCACTATCCTCTCTTCATTTCATTACTGTTAATAATATTGCAGATTTTCGAAGTGTCTTTCCACACTCCCCCCCCACATCCATTCATCAGTTACAAAAGCACCATCCCTATTCATTTATTCTAAGGAAAATTCCCCTTAATTCTCATTCTTAACCTTTCGCAGCTTCCTTTCCAGAAGAGCTTTACCTATTTCCTTGTATGTCCTCCATTCATCCTCCTTCCAAAACTGTTCATTTACCTCTTGTTTTCTGTCCTACGTATACATCTTTTAGTATTTCTTTTTTCCTCCTTTATATAATTCCAAGCATACTTTCTTTTTGAAAACTTTCATATCATTTTGCGTTTTAGTACATTTCAACCCACGCTACCTTTTATACCTTTACCGCTTCATCAACTCGTTCATATCCACCACTATAGCTAGTTAACATTCTTACTTCCTACCTTATAGCACATCCACATACTCCTTTGCACTACTACATTGCTTCCTTCATTTGCCCCAGATTTGTTCAGTATCAAACTTGTTCACATTCAACGATTTACTAGCGAGCGCTCTTCCATACTTATCCTTATTCTCTTTGCTGCACTTAACTTCTCACTTCTTAATATTTACCTACTTCCTTTCGTGATCATCTTCCTCTCCATCCAAGCCCCCACTAAACTTAATTTTACATGAACAACATAATGATCCGATAATCCCATTCCTAAACCCCTCACTGATTAACATCCAAACAACACATACTTCAACATCTCCTATCTTCCCAACACAAAATCAATCATACTTTTTCACTTCGATACCATCTCTCACCTATACTTAACTCTAGTATGCTTATGGATACTCTTGTGTTTAAAGAAGTATATACTTACAACAACATACCTCTACTCTTCACCAGAAATCAATCACCGTCCTTACCATTCCATTTTCTCCCGACACCCCAAACCCACCTGTTATACCATTCCCTTTTTTGATCACCTATTCCAACCATTCAAGGTCCCCCAAACACATCAATCTGAAACTCCTACCACCCCATCCAGAAACCATCATTCAAATTATCCCAAAAAAAATCGTACTTCTCTTCAACGTTTCCCTCAGATGGACCATAACGTCACAACCACACATACCTTTGACCTTTTCAAACTTTAAATTTTAACCATTAGAATTCTAGGACTCACACACACAAAGGCTACCATAGCATTGTACCCACAGGTCACTCATCAAAATTGCAAACTCCTTCTTCTCCCTCTCTACATTCTCTTCCACACCAACACGCACACATTTCACATCAAACCACTAATTCTCCACCTTTCCTTTCATCTTTGTTTCAGTCACAGCAGAAGCAAATCAAATTTGCCCTACTCTAAATACATCCATCACCTCTCTCCTCTTCTCCTCAACATTTATTCCTCTGACATTCCATGTACCCATACGATTCATACAATTTCGCCGAAAGTTAGAAGGGTCGTTACGGCGGATCACGACCATCTCCGCAGGCAATGCATCAAGCATTCCTAGCAAGAGCATAGTGGTTAGTGGGGCAGGCCAACCCCAACTACCACCGCCCCTTTAGTCGACTTCTACGACACGCAGGACATACGATGTGGGAAATTCTTTCTCCCCCGCACACAGGGATAATAATAATAATAATAATAATTTTAGGAAGAAATGCCGACAACAATTCATCGGGATGAAAAATTCATTAAGATATACAATCTAATCTAACCTAACTTAACCTTATGTGTATGTGCATGTACGTGAATTTGTATTGTCGTAATGTGTGTACGTGTTGAATTGTTGTCAAGTATTTATGTCTGAACTCCGAATAAATATGAAGGTGTGATAAATGCGGAATTTCAGGAAGAATGACCTCTGCATCAGCAATATGGTAATTAAAATGCTTTAAGACATAGAGATAAATGATATTGGACGACTGACACAGAGTTTGTACATATCCTTTTCCTATTTTCGAGATTTAGTTATAGGAAATTGGAAAATTATTAAGAGTTTTCACTCTGCAACATTTCTTCTATTAATTTTTGCCTTTCCATTTCTCTTCTTTGATTCATTTGAGCAACAGTTTCAAAATCTCTGTAACTTCTTACCGTATCTTTTTCTTTTCCATCGCTCTCCTTATCTACAATTTTGGTGACTATTATGGGTTTACCAATTAAACCTTTTTCAAACTGAGATGCCAAGATCTATAAATACAAATCAATTTGTTCTATAAAAGCAACAGGGAAATTGCAATTCTAGGACACTAAATCAACTTTAACTAACGGTGGATGCTGACCGCAACAAGAGATAAAGTACAAAAATATATATAGGTAATTGAACGTACCACAATAATAATTAAATAATAATAATAATAATAAAATAATAAATAATTAAATAATAATAATAATAGATAATAATAAATAATAATAATAATAATAATAATAAATAATAATAATTAATAATAATCTTTCTTTTCTTTAGTCTTTCTCTTTGCACCCAAAAAGAACTGGGGGTAAGGTGCAGCAGTAAGAAGAATATGACAAAAGTCGAAAGGAAAGCCTAGCACTTACCGACCCCTTTCTTGATACCATTAATTATGAGCACTCGTTTCGCAGACAGAAAATCCACAAACCTAGAGCTTCATGGGACGCGACGGACCCTACACTATGGTAAATCGTCAAGTAAGGGTTCATCTGCTTTGCGCCCAGGTGGGCCACAACCATGCCCCAATACAAAAAACCACTCGATTTTCACTCCTATTATGCACCTTTATTCTCGCCTCTGACCAACTCACATGGTTTCTCTCCTTCAGACATTTCGTTTCACCGACTCAATCCACTTTCTCATTACAGGTCTCCCAGAACCGCGTCGTTCCAACCACACTCGCCCACTAATACATCCCTTAACCAACCAGACTATCCATATTCATCCTTTCACAATGACCAAACCATTTCTCAACATACTTTCATTTATTTCTCTCATTTACCCCTTTAGCTTCACACCACAGAACTCTCTTAATACGTTCATTCCTCATTTTTATCAATTCTTCTCACACCTAGCATGCCGCAAAAAATAATAATAATAATAATAATAATAATAATAATAATTAATAAATAATAATAATAAATAATAATAATGAATAAATAATAATAATAAAAATAATAAATTTTTTGAGTACTTGTACAGGTGTGCCGTCACTGCGCAAAAGGGAGCGGCGATACTGCGGTGGAAAACCTGACATCTGAGAACGAAAATGAATTTAAAATCCTAAAATAGTAAATTCAATTCCCAAACAGAAAAGCAAAGAAACGACATCGGCTTCGAAAAATGATGAGGGATTCTATAATAAATAACAAGACAATCATGGAAGTGGTGCACCTTTGATAAGTCAGAGAAAAACAATGAAGAGTCGTGAGAATGCACGGAAGCATTTCAAGATGCGGCTGCAAAAATGAAATATCCCACGTTAATCGGCAACCCAAAATATGTAAAGGAGATAACATCAGACATCTGGGAGCCATATTTGAAGGATTGGTGTGAAGAGTTGACGGTAGAACATAGTTCCTAAGAATATTGTTATCTACTTTTCGAATGGATGCACCGGTGATCGAGCTGCCAGGCAGTCTTGATCATGGGTTTAAAAATGGAAAGAAGTGTAAATCTATCTTTTGTAATGATGGCGCATATAATTTTCTGTAATCCTGACTCCACCAAGGAGTCGCTGACCGTTAACACCTAGAAGGGCGTGATATATGTGCCGTAGCTGCTGCGAGAGTAGTATTCACAAGGAAGTGGAAAACATCCACATATGAAGGAAACAATTCCCTGGTTGGGAGACACGACACATATGTATCCTGTTGGAAGAATGACCAGTTCGCACCGTCGTAACGCCAGCAAGAATACAAGGGATGCGGGGGCTGGGGTTGAGAAAAGTGACAACTATCGGGTAGTGGTCACTTTCAGAGAGGAAACCTGACCTCTCCCACCAAAAAGTGGTCAATGAAAGACAAGGAGCAAATCCAAATGTCAACACAGGATCTTCGGGTGTTTAAGCGCTCATACGTAGGTAGGCCTGTATTAAGACATCCCAGGGAGAACTTATGAACCGTGTACTGTTCTTGGATTTCCTTCTCCAAGGCGAAGAAAGGGAAGTGGAAAGAGGAAGCTGGATGGGGACCATTGCAGTTAGGACAACAAGGAGGATGTTTTTCACGGTTGGGGTGGAGAGAACTTCCACATGTTGGACATATGGTCTAGGGAAACCGACAATATTTCTGGGGGTAACCAAATTTGACACTTGAAACATCTTCTCGAGAAGGGCACGTATGTCCGAAACGTGTGCATAATAAAACCAAGTTTTACTTTGTTTGGAGGGAAAGGCATAGAGAAGGTAGGTAGGAGACAAAAGTTTGTCGTTAAGATCTTCTTTCGAGGAGGAAACCGATAAATGTCGGTGATTGGAACATTGCGTCTTGGCAAATGAGCGAGAATGTCCTCAAAAGTATCCGAACACAACTCTGGCGCATATTTGGTTCCCTTTGACGTGTTACGAACATCAAGTTAAGAAAGAACAGGAATCTTCCCCAGATATGATAGGGAAGCAAGAACGTGGCTTTGGGTTCTAGAGGCAGCACGGACCAGGATGGAATCGTTCCTCATGGGCATTGCCTGAGGCTCAGTTGTTTGGAGAGCAGCTTAAAAGCGAATCACTAGGAATGAGATGGAAAACTAAAATAATATGGTTGAAATAAGTGGACGTAATGAAGTCGAACGCAAATAAAAAACTAAGCGCGGTATGAAGTTAGACTCGTGACCCCAGGAGGGGGTCAACCGAAGAAAGCGCTCGGTTTTGGCAGCATGAAACGTGAAATTCTGACACAAGAGGATAGAGACCATATTGCAATCGGCGACAGTGGCCTCTAGTGAATGGCTAACGTGAAGATAGTCGTGCTTAATGAGGCCAGAAACAAGCCTCGCCTGGTCTAGATGGAAGTAGTCCTAGAGCCCAGGCCGATTGTTTATATAGATATTTCGAAAGAAGTGAATGGAGGAGTACCAATCATTTCATCAATAAGACTCAGAGAAAATCTGCGCAGGACAGGGCAGTCGAGGTATCGAAGGACCCGACAGAATGTGAATTTCCGGCCTTTCTTGAAAACGTTATTTCCCCCCCCCCCCACATAATAATAAATGCGCTCTTCATTAATTATAATCTGTTCCTCAATAAAAATAAAACAAATACCATATAAACACGATGACTGAATAAAAGCAACAATGAAATCCCGGGACCGCCGAATATACCGCGGAAACCGCGACCACAGACACCGACCAACAGAGCAATACAATACCAATCCAACTAAGTAGGGCAGGCATGGAGTGTGTCTCGGAAAGCCACCACGGAAAAAACTTCACAGATACCAGATCCCTAAGAATGGAACACTAAATCAGCCGATGCACCACCGGATAGAAGCGGCTAAGATTAAAACACCAATAAAGGCGAAAATAACACAACAGTTTTTGAAAACATATCGAACTAACTCACACACAGAGGGACAGGAGGAGAACAAGATGAAAGGCATGAAGATAACACAGAGACAACAGAAATAACCAACAGAATTCAGGAGAAAAAACTTGGAGGAGACCCACAACCTTAAGGAACAAGAGAGTAGGGTAGTGTAACGATAACAGAAACATAGAGAAAAGAGACAAACTGCGAAATGGACAGGTAATAAGAACTTGAGACATAAAAATACATAGCAGAATAAGATATAATAATAAACATAAATAAACTACAGAAAAAAATAAAGAAAACAAGATTCTTAATTAATAATAAACAACATATGGGCGTCTAATAAGAGAAGAAATAAATAATAGTAAATAAAGGAAGAGAATAAAAAGAAACAAAACAACACTAAATACATGCAAAATACAAATAATGAAAAGTAAGTATTCGCAGCAACAAACTATCTGTGACCCCTTAAGTTCACAACAAAGAGCCATCTTCGGTGGAAAGAGAATGATGAAATAATAAATAATAAATTAAATATAATAATAAATATAATAAAATATATAATAAAATAAATAAAAATAATAATAATAATAAATAAAATAATAATACATCAATATCTATCAAATCTATCCCATATCCAAGAACATCGGAAAGAAAGGTAAAGTGCGTACATGCATCGGAAAAAGAAAAAGCAGAATAGAAAAGAAATATGAAACAAAGATCTGAAGAAAGACAACACAAGCCTTAACCGCCACCCAACTCTGATAACCAATTAATTAGTGAAGCACATCGCAAACGCAGAACAAGAAAATCCACCCATAAGAACTATTACGAAGAAGACCGAGACGGAAACACCATCACATATAAAGAGATAAAAATACGTCAGAAAATGTAAAAGGGATTTAATACCCCAATATGACACCAGGGGACCACAACAAATACCCACCTCACACAAAAACCCACAAGCACAAAACAATCCAATATATACAACAATATATTACTCGCACACGCCAGACTACACATTTCACATACCTATCAAACATTCATTTACATGACGCAATCACTGTTTTTTCTTCGTCTCACGCAGACCGGATCGAGTTATACACAAAACAAACGACTCAGCACAAACAAAATATAAGAACAAAAAGTCAACGAAGCTATAAACACAACCGACATAAACATATCATACTATAATACCAAACAAAATGAGAACCAAACAATCTCAACAAAAATACTATTCATTTATTCTGCTACATATTACACCACTTTCATTAAACACTACAAAACAACAATCTAATAAACGTTCATTCCATCAATGATTTAAAATACAAACATCATTCTCACCAACACTGCAAAATTGCCCCTTAAGATTGTCCAATCTGAACACATTGTAATTGTAGATCTATACTTCTTATTCGCAGACCATAGTCTCACTACTAGAAATGAAGCACATTTGTATGTCCTCATTCATAATAATAATAATAATTAATAATAATAATAATAATAATAATAATAATTAAATAATAATAATAATAATAATAATAATAATAATAATAATAATAAAATAATAATAATAAAAATAATGTAATAACTTACTGAAAATTCTACTATATTAGCTTGAAAACATTTTTGGTCACTTGGCTATTGATTTTCTCCCACTGAAAGAGAAAATAGACTGAAATGGAATTATAATGTCTATATCACAAATTTATCCCTATATAGAATAGGGTTAAAAAATTATTATTCAAATTGCCCTTTCTAATTCGACCCTAAGATGCAAGACACTGGCGACTCCAACTCGAGGCTCCTCCACAGCTCAGGCCACATAGATGATTATCAAAATGTTTACCTCCCACTCAGATTAGATAACGAAGGTACACAAGGCCCAATGTCCTAAACATAAAGGAGAGGTGGTCATAAATACTAGATCTTGTAAAACAGTTTTATTTCTTGCAAAAACGACATCGCCATATTGAAAGATGGAAATTCTGAAAGGAGATACAAAAGACAGACCTCGAAAGGTATGGCATGTAGAGCACCACAATATCAGGAACAGGAAACCGTCAGTGCAAGACAGTTAACCAGGATATGGTGAATATAGAGAGGTGTGTGAAAGCGGCATGACGGACAAACTGGGGGCGGTTTCCAGACGTGGAATGGCCATAACTGAAACGGTGGCGATTATGGTAGTAAAAAGATAAGCAGTCCGATATGAACGTATTACGGAGATGTGTAGTGTGAAGAGAGGCGTAAATGAGAGAATTATGGCCACGCGACGTTTGAGTGAGCGTACACACTGCGTAAATCTTACCAATCAAATATCTGATCCTGTCACACACCTATTTCACAATGTGTACCAACTCCTCTCTACTAGAATATCACACACACACACATATCATAGATCTAGATAATGAGGATGCGTAATCGACATCAAATAATTAATTGTCCCTCTATGACAACCGCTTCTAGATCACGAAGAATCATTGTTATTAACCTCAACAAGAAACGACAGAGAGATCAACAAAACATTGCACAGTTTAAGTCCTCGCCTGATGTACGATTTTGCAATTTATACATTGCTCCCCTTCTTAATGAAGTGCATTCTCTTTCTTCAACTTAACAGAATGAAGTCTGTTGAAACTCAAAATATATTTGAAATGTTCATCTGATGATTCGCCTGAGAAAATCTTCAAAAACAAACATCGCACTTTCAAATTTGAATAGTAAAAGAGTTATTATCACCAATTATGGCAGGTATCTGAAATAGTAGTACACATATGGAAGTTGAGCGAAGAATAAAGGTGAATTCATAAAATAATGATAATAAATATGCTTTTGCATACAGATTTAAAAAACATCAGAGTTATTGAAAGAAGTTTTCAAATACATTGATGTCCATTATCAAGTTTAACAATGCCCTTTAAAAATTTCTCTAGGTTTGTAGATAATTCATCGTAAATTTTCTATTTTTTTCAATTTAATAATAGTCTTAAAAATGAAAAATAGTACCAAGTTGCATTCTCTGTGCCATAGAGTTTCTAATGTGTAGTACTTCACATGGATGAAAACAGTAATTAGAACATATATACACGCGCTTGAGATATATTTCGTTACAACTTAAATACACCTCAAAGACCTTTCTCAATGCCTCTATTGCACACATAATAGTATCGTGTCATTCAAGCAGAAAATCACGCTATTTATTTGCAACGTTTCTTATAGTATTGCATTCCTCTAGGATATATTCTCCTTTTAATCTCTAAATCACAGCCATTTAATCATTATACGAAAATCACTTCTACACTGCACCACAAATATGAATCATCTATATTCAGGGAATATATGAGCTCTTAGATTTTATTACTTATATATCAATCAAACTAGTAATTTTAGAAGACTAGATATCAGAGAGATAATAGAACACTATAATTGAAAGATAGGATTCAGATTCACAAATACAATAATGGATTAATTTACAAGTGTATTTCAGCAAATATTTTGCTATCACTGAACTGTCTAATTCTTGTCGTGAGTTATATACATTAGAGCGACACGAATTAAAAGACCTATACTGAAAAGCACTACCTCATGGTCCTTACGCTTAACTAGTCCACACTATCACTACAACACGGTCTAATTCACACACTTTACACTCCACAACTATTGAACACTCTCACTCTCACACACATACACAAAAATCACACACACACATTCGAAATTACGCACTATATACACCATATCATCGGAGCACGCTATTATCACATAGCAGGCGACAGAAAAGACCTTATATATCATTTGAACACCAGTTGAGATATTCTCATTATGCATTAGAATAAAGTTATTTTACTACGAGTTGCACCAAGCGCAGCCTTCATCTATATCCTTATCTCAAACTTCATCACGCACTGACTCGATCTAGAAAGCTGACTCCCGAAAGGCTCCTATAGTATAAATATCTTCCTCTGGCAAATGAGATACTATATCGTCTCTTCGTCGTATAATACGAATTTCTAATCCACACTAATAGAATATGATATGCAATAAGAAATTTCAATAGAAGATTAGAAATGTTGAAGCAAATAAATTCTCTATCAGATTTTATCTCTACGAGTCCTGCTAATCTCATCAATTATCTAATTTGTATTCACATAAGTAAGTTGTAGCATACGCCAATATTATATATTAGCATATGAGACATCCTACTACGATCCACCGTTTCTTCAGACTTAGGCATCACTGCTTCACCTGATGCATTATTCTCTCATTTGCACATATTCACTCAGCATAATTTAACGAGTACAAACTTCGCGTGACATCGACACTCTACACTCGACACACCAATCATTCATGAACAGATGCAATTTGCAAAAAAAACGTATCACACTCCTCTATCCACACCAACAGTCACCAACTATTAGCCGTGAGCATCCCTTCACTCCATATCTACTCTGAAAAATGTTCAAAAAATATATTACTACTGTGACCTCTAATACTCAACCTATATCATTATATCACATATTATAATATAAGCGATATATATACCTCTTATAGCGTTATATATTATTTAGTATCTCTATCACATATAATACCCTACGCGTAGCTATTATGTCCTTTTCCAATATAACCGCTATGTATTACACAACTTCCAAACCAATAATACAATCACATATATATCTCGCTCCTCGTTATCTAATGTATACTATTTCTACCAGTAAATATTATTCATCTAATATAAATACACTGCCTCATATAGAGTATATATACCCATTTCACTTCATACTTTCCTAACTGTTACCCTATATTAGTATATATTACTACTCTACCTGTCATATTAATGTATCATACTCTATATATCCCAATATAAATAACTATCATTAAGGGATATAAATATTGGAACATAAAACCCACATTAAATTCACTATATACCTCTTCATTTAACTGCTCAAATGTCATATGCAGTAATATAGCTACCCTATACTACCCTATACTATTTCTATTATTATATTATGGCTCCATGTTACGTCTATTTAGACTTCTAGTTGAGAGCTAGAGTGCAAGGTTTTTGAGCGACGGCTGACGTGTATGCGAGAGCGAAGAACCTAGTAGCAATAGCCACACAGACAGCGGACTAAGTTTGCTATGCACCGAGAAGCGTTGTTTTTTATAACTAGGCATAAGTGAATACACATAATTACGTATAGAATATCAAAGATAAATATTAACGTATAGTGCAGTTATTGGTGCTGTTTAAAGGCTAAGCCTATTTACATTGTACGTTAGATAAAGTACTTACATCACGTTATTAAAGATTTCTTTTTGTATTTCAGATATTTAAAGCTGTAGAAGCTGTTGTTCCTAACTTTTTTTCATCATGGGAGTCACAAGATGAGAGAGATCGTTTCTTCTTGTACCCTCCAGGATAATAGGGAAAGGTTTCTCGGGGTAGAAAGGAAAGGATTTTTCTTCGTCGTCAATATTAACTATAGTAAATAATATGATCATCGATTTTACCTTTGAAAACTTTTACCATTTTATTAAAATCAAAATAGCTTCTATTATAGTACTTTGTATTATAACAAGTCATGATTATGGCCGTAATAAATTTATGAGCAATATTATGTGAATATATATTTCTCATTGATTTCTTACTTTTTTCGGCACATATTTATGACTTAAGACTTTTATAAAGCTAGAGATAAATAATATAGTTATATATATTTTGTCAAACATCTGTAAGTTTAATATTTGTCCTAAATAACACGTAGGCATACCTTATGAAAATTAAGTCTAATATTGCAGCTAAACGTGATGAATTGATATACCTCGAATAATTATTTATATATGAGCCAATGTACTTAACGCACTCTCTACACTAGGAATGCGGTGAGATGCCGGATCTAAAATAAATAATATTATAAATTCACAGGCTAAGCATCTATGATACATAATAGATGTTCTAGGTCGAAATGCAATTTTTTTTTTTTTTTTTTACCTTGTTCTAGGGGGAAAATTATATATTAAAATATCTATTTTATAAACGGTGAGTTACACGGCACAGGATACGGAAGGGCATTCTGAGCCGACGTGGAAACGAGTGAGTGGTGATCGCTTTATTCTTATACCCCTGTATATATATGTGAGCATAGAGGCACTGGAGGAACTCTCACTCGCCGACACCGCTATAATAGCAGAAGCGGCGTAAGGTTTTCTACTGCCCGAGACTCCATATCTGCCGTAGGAGAGAGGTTAGAAATTTAGTCCTACTCTCCGATGACAAGCCCTTAGTTAAGGTTTTCTTTTCTCACAAACGCTAGTTCCACCGAAAGAGAGACCCCGATCACGCCGTGCCGCGTATACCACTTGCGGTATCTTAGTTAAAAACAAAACAAGAACTAACTAGAAAGTTATTTATATTTTTAACGGCAGAATTTTAAAATAGGCTTTTTCCTCTTATTACTATAATAATTAACAATATTTTTTTTTTATTTCCTTTACTAAAAATTTACCAGGCATTCAAAAAACGTAATTCTTATTCGCACTGTAGCATATATAATTTTTTGAGATTTTTATTTTTTTTTTTTTTTTGTTATTGATCGCCCTAAAACATATATGTATCATAGAAGGCTACGTGTGAAAATTTTTTTATGATTCGAATCCACAGTGGCGATAACATAATAACTAATATATTATAATATATATATATATATATATATATATATATATATAATAGCTGACTCACTAAACCTCATTTATATTCTGATTTTAGCGGGACTATTTTAGGTAACTATCTATTCTGTTTAATTCTTACATCCTCTTCCTACTTAAATTTCACTTATTATTACCTACTTTAATCCTTATACCTTACTTTAAGCTTTAGAACAATACTCGTTGAACGGCATTCTATTTGTAGGCCAAAACTAGGAACTAGCAACTACCTTTATATTACTATAATTAAGCCTTCAATAAAAAAGGCATCCCACTAAGTTAAAAATCTTGGAAAACAGTGTGTTTAAAGATATTTTGAATTAATTTAATGGTGAGTTACAATTGTTTTTTGTTGAGATTTCTAAATTATTAGGCTAGACATCCTCATATTTGGATAGAGCAGTTCACTCAACTGCTGTAATTGCAAATTTCAGAATTTACTTTAGAGTAAGTTCTATTAAAACTTTCCAAGAATATTTCAAAATTTTACTTCCCACTTCCTTATTTTATTAGCCTTATGCTAATTTTTAATTATTACTCACCTTATATATAGAGGCTTATTGAATTACCATCATACGTATAGTGTTTTGCGCAAAGTTTGGGTTTAATTTCAGCGAAGATTGTTTTTTGAGAAATAGTTAGCCGCTGTTAATCTTGTTTTATTATTATCACTATATGAAATGGAAGAATGCCAGTTTACGTAATAATCTTCACATTGTAGAACGAGACGATTTGAAAAGAAGGATGGAGGCAATTATAGCTAGATTAAAAACTAGGTATCCCTCTTTTATTAAAGATAAATATCTGAAATTAAAAATTATTTAAAGCTTTTGGTGAAGACAGATAAAAGTCTTTTGCCATTTGTTACTGATTATTTAAAAGTCTTAATGAATTTTATGCAAGTGATGTCTAACTAGTATGTTTGATATAAACTGTGTTAGTTTAAAACCATCTTACAGTGCCAAAAGCAGCTCCAATTCAGAAGCCAAGTGAGGTGATGAAGCAGATAACGTTTAGCATATCTTCAGTTTTTTTATGTCATAAGTTTAAAGCCTGTAATAGACGAATCCTGTTACACAAATGAGGAGAAACTTATACATTTGATAAGCAATGACAATTTAGGAGATGTTGCCTATGAAATGATTAAACATTTGGGTCCAGAAGCTCCATGTTGTCCGGTGCTTTAAATATCCATAAAGAAGAATTCTTCGCATAGAGATTTCATAGTTAAGAAAAAATAATTTAGGCTATTAGACATTTCTCCCCCTTCTGAAGATAGTTTATCCGAGGTGAAATCATTCATAAAACTTACAAGTCTTATGGTTTAGATTTCCTTGCTCCTGATACTGGAGGTTTTAAAATGATTAGTTCGCTCGTAGTTAATAAATTATCGATATATTAATAACTATTTATTAATCGATTAAAACTCTAAACAAATAACCCAAGTATAAATGACGCTGCCCTGAGCAATTCGTCACCTTTAAGGAAACGCTTGCAGCCTGATGCCCAGAGGTTTCTAGTATACTAATATACCTTAAGGCATATTATGGATAAAATATATAATAGATTACAGTGTGCACGTTACACCAGCCGTCATATTGTAATCTTAAAATGGACTCAATGATCAAACTACAGTATAACAGACTGATAATCATTTGAGATAAACAGCTCAGACTAAACCGCTATTAAGTACATGAAACACTATAATAAAATTAATAAAACAGTTTTAATAATAAATGTTAATTAAATATAGTATCAGAGATAGTATATTTTAATACTGTACTATTTACTAATAACGTAAGCTGAGCGTTCCATATAAAAATAACTTGCTCGAGTGTGATATATATATATATCATATAAAGAGATTACCTCACAAGACTCCGCGTAAGTGTCTTAAAGGTTATCTACTATTCTATCACCACACGAGCAGGCTGAATGTCGAAGAGGGGTCTCTCGCCTATCCGCCGACGCGACAACTAACGAGGTGTACAGACTATTCCCGCCCTCCAGGGAGAGGTCTCTCGGAACCACACGCTCGTTTGTGCTATTTTGGCTTTAGAAGCCAATGCCCTCCAATCATGGCGTTTCTTGCCGTGTAATGTCCTCCGCCCCTCCCCTACGGGTATGCGAAAATGTCCCTCTTCCTCTAGTCTCCACGTCCGACATGGCACTGCACGCTCCCACGAGACTCACCAATGTATCTTCTGCACCTTCGTAACATATATATATCATTACATGATTCTTTTAGGCTAGAACGCTGTGACCAGCTGCCCAAGTAATATTATTGATAAGATTGAGGCTTATCTAGTAATAGCTACAATGCTAATGCCTACTTGATAAAGAATGTCCGAGGGTATAACCTATATATATAGTACTTTATTATTTTTATATATTACACAAGTAATGATAATTTGATAAATACTTATATTTATTATCATTTGCCTATGAATGCTTGCGTTTAAGGCACTGCCGCCTCATCATATGTCGACACAATTGATTTGGGTTAAGGAGTAAAAACCATATTGTCTCCACTCTTTATTCAAATAGTGATAGTTTTTAAGCATACTCAGCAACTAAGACAACACACACATCCACCTGTGCCTGGTCCATGTGCGGGGCACCTCCTTTAATCACACACACGGCTGAACAAAACTATCTCACCTATGATCACTAAATGCAGAATTATCTAATACTATTTTTTTCATCGTTATTCATTACCTAATTTTTTTATTAAGACTACATATCATAAGTTCATTTGGAAAATCTGCACCAAGTCATACAAAGGGACTTTCTCACCAGTAACCGATATAATCTTCTGGACATTAGTTCCGGGGAAGTTTTTTTGCTGTTTTTGGACCACGCTATATAATAATTAAAAATTAAATATTAATAATATAATAATAATAATAATAATAATAAGTAATAATAAAATAATAATAATAATAATATAATAATAATAAAATATAATAATAAAATAATAGAAGAATTCATGAAATAACTTAGCGAGGCTGACTTTTAAAATCACATGACAATTTTTTACACTCAAAACTGTGTGTATACATTCGCAAAATTTCATTTACGTAGGAAGAACCAAGCTAAAAATATAGCTCCACAACCTCTACCATAATATTTTTAAATCTAAATGCTTCAATTACATTACTCATATATACACCCACAACACGCTCTTAATTTGGTCGTTTCTATAAAATATAGATCATATGTGAGTGAGTGTAGGTAAAACTCGCAGATTTTAACAAGGGTAGATAAAAATGATAAAAAAAAAGTCAAAAACTTACTTGATCAATTAACTGCCTGCGGTACTGGTTGGTCTCTTGAAGAACCTCTGCCCAAAGTTCAGGGTCTCTCCTTCTTACAAGATATCGAGCTTCGGCTTTGAAAAGAGAATTTTCATTGCATACATGAATAAGTTCCCTATCACACTGGCCTCTTTCATAAGCTATGCACGCCAGATGAGGGTCTCTCTTCTCACAGTATTTACCTGTAAATAATTAAGGACAATTTAGGTATTGTGCAAAATATTTTTCTTATATACAGAAGCACTAAGTAGCGTGCGCGACATTTTTTTTCCAGGGAGTAAAGAATATTCTATTTTTTATTAGTTTTTCATTGCTTTCATTTGAAAAATTTTATTTGCTCAAAATTTCGGAGAGGTTGTAGCCCCTGTCCCAACCTATTTTGAGGACTGTTAAGTTTTTTTTTTTTTAACTTAACACCTATTGCTTAACGTTCAGAAACCTTTTCAACTTGTCTGTTATAGATATTTGTACAAATTGGGGCAATATTAAATCATTAGAATACGGAAATACTAAGTTCAAGTTAAAAAGAGGTAACGGCTTTATTAAGTAGGCTGTATAACCCATTGTACAGAACTGAAGTTTTTATAATTTACCATTTTAATCAAATACTAATTTCAATTACAATTTTAAAAAGGAAAGTTTGAGTGAGTAGGGTAAAACTAAATACTACCAACCTTAAATTACCTTACAAATAAAATTTCCCTGATACAACAAATACACTAATTACTAACCAACTGTTTTGCTATCATAGTTTTGATTCTCTTTAAGGAACCTCTCTGGGTTATTGTTGGCATCTATGTAAATTTTGGCCATAGCATTGTGAGTCGCCGCTATCTGTTGACACCTTCTCGATGAAGCACTGAAAGTCTAACCAAGGCGTTGTAGTAATGCAATCTGTTTTCGTTTTTTTACTACAATAAATGAATATATTAATAATAATAATAATAATAATAATAATAATAATAATAATAATAATAATAATAATAATAATAATAATAATAATAATAATAATAATAATGAAAAATTGATTTGCATATTTGGAAGCACCAGATAAATTCTTATCAGACTAATAAGAATTTCTAAACCGCACGAAAGAGTAATAATAATGATGTTTATGGATTAGAAATACAAAAGTACAGCTGCAGAAAAGTCCTTGGGCAAGAAAAATGCGGAGAAAATTGTAGGCTAGGAATAAGGATAGCATAAGACCAAAGATGGAAGACTCTCTCTAGATTGGTGGATGTAAACTTGTCAATGCGGTATCAGCAAAGATATGAAGCTACATTGAAGAAGAGCTGTTATTATTTCACCCAATCAATGTGGTTTGGGAGAAAGAACATCTAGTTTTTGGACTATGTTGACAGTAAAACAAAAATAAAATTAAATAGTTAAATTAACAAATTATTCCCTTTACTGTAAGGACAATATCTCACAGTCTAAAGCTTTCAGCTCAAATATAGAGCGAGCTGGAACGACAATGAGAGCTTTTTTAAAAATATAAGAGTCACTGAAAAATAAAGAAGCCAAATAGGATAAAGTATTACTATAAGAAAGTGAAAAAGTGGTAAAACCACCCGGTAACAGTTAGAGAGAGATTGCTAGATTACAAGTTAAATACATATAACGCAGCTTATGTTAACAAATCAATCAAAATTAAATACGAGAAAAGAACAGGAAAACAGAAGGAAGAGGAGAAGAGAGGAACGCAGGTAGAAAATTGAGAGTACTTATTATAGAAAATCAGAGGAAGGTGGAAAAAAAAGATGTTGAAGAAGAAGTATGAGGAAGGAGGAAAGCTTGATTTTAGAAGTTAGTGAAGAAGAAGACGAAGATGTCGAAGTGAAGAAGATGTAGAAGTGGATGAAGAGGCCGAAAGAGTAGAAGAACATAGTGAACAGGTAGAGGAAGAAACCGAAGAAAATGATGAAGTAGAAATTGAAGAACAAATACCGTTAGTTAAAAAAGGAGAAAGATGGAAAATGGCAAATAGAAACCCTGATGAAAAAAGTCAAAATATTAAGCAGAGCGGGTAAGTAAAGCAACAAGTAAAAAATGAAGGGATAGCTACAGCATAAAAATTAGGACAACAGAGAGGTAAGTGGATTGATCTTCATGAACACAAAAAATTTGAAAGATTACCTAAATTGAAGAAACACTTTTAATTAATTGCGAAGGAGAAAAGGTCTTAAGAGCTAAAATTAAAGAGTTAGATAGCTGGAAACACAATAATGCATACTTAGAGGTTAAAAATTAATATCCACTAGATGGATTGTTACGGAAAAAATAAAGGAAGGTAAAAACATATGTAAAGCCAGATTAGTAGCAAGGGGATTTGAGGAACAAAAGGGGCGAGAAGATGAATGAAGCACCGACATGTTCAGCCAAAGTTCTAAAAATAACTCTGGCAATCATAAATTACTATCAATGGGAATGTAAAACCATTGATATTAAAACCGCTTATTTGCAAGGTAAACAAATAGGAAGAAATGTATATTTAAAACCACCTAGAGAAGCAAAGACAAGGTGTTTGGAAATTAAAGAAAACCGTATATGGTTTAAGAGACGCTGCTAGAGCTTGGTACGACAGCATATCAGAGATACTACAGGACATAGGTGGTGTTAAGTGTAAACTGGAACCTACAATTTTCTATTGGAAAAGGGAAGATAAACTGAAAGGCATCATGTGTACTCATGTTGATGATTTTTGTTATGGAGGAGATGAAGAATTTCATGAAGATATAATAAAAAAATTAAAAGAAAGAATCAAAGAAGGTACCGAGGAAAGAAATCAATTTAAATATATAGGAATAAATATGGAACAGATTGGAAGAGATAGACTTTTAGATCAAATTCAATATGCAAAACAAATAATGTGTCCTGAAAGAATAAGCTTCATGGAAGATAGAGAGCTCAAGGAAGATGAATTAATTGAATACAGAGCCATGGTTGGTAGATTAAACTGGTTGTCGAAACATACAAGACCGGACTTGTCAGTAGAAGTAAGCTTCCTAAGTAAAAAATTTAAAGGAGCAAGAACTAGTGACATGAGAAGTTTAATAAAAATACCAAAGAGAATGGAAGAGAAAGTAGTAAAAATTGCTTTAAATAGTCTTAAGGGAACAAATTTTACATTGAAGGTGTATGCAGATGCTTCTTTTAATAATGTAAGTGATGGAAATTCTCAAATAGGATATGTCATATGTATGACTGATGAAGAAAGTAATAAATGTCCTTTAATGTGGAAATCAAAAATAGACAAAAGAGTGGCTAAGTCAACTATAGAGGCAGAAGCACCGAGTGTGGATGAAGCAGCTGAGAATGCCATTTATGTGAAAACGATTTGGGAAGAAATAAACGATAACCAACATTAAGATCAAGATAAAAACAGACAGTAAAACTCTAGAGAGGTCCATTAAATCGGCTAATGGAGTATTGAGCAGGAGATTGAGGATAGATATGGCAGCAATAAGAGAAATGATAGAGGAAAGAAATTTCGTCGATAGATTGGATAGGAACTAAAGAAAAAATAGCAGATGTTCTTAAAACCCATAGCCTTAATATTTAAACTCTGATACTCAAATAATAATAATTAAAAATGTTTTAAGGAAATTTTTTTTAGATATATAATAAAGTAAACTTACTTCCTCCACAAGTTCATCAGTGGAAAATTGTCCTCTTACTACTAAAATAAGTTGCTTGATCACATCTTCTGCACAATCTACATCCAAGAGTCCACCAATAACTACAGGTAGCCTTGAGGGATTAACCTAAAACAAAATACTGAAATTAATACCGTCACTTTATACCAAAAAAATTATACCAATGTATTTATCAGTGTAAACAGAACAAAAAATAAAGAAAGCTACCTTTTGTACATAAATTTCAATATATTTTTGTAAATTATTGCGATAGAGGTAGAGAACAAGATCATGGACAAAATCAAAACGATCACAAACAATTATCAAAGGAAGTTGATCAGTAAGTTTGGCCTCTTTTAGGAAATTCTTCACTCTCTCCGGGTTATAACAATTGGATTCTCGGCAAATTCTTTCTACCTATAAAACAAAATGAAAATCTATAAGTATAATGTACACTTTTTATAGCAATCGATATTTGGTTGGGTGGTTTTTAACATCTTATTTTACAAGAAAGTTGAAATTTTAAAAAATTTTGAATAGCCTATTTATATTTCATAATATTGCAAAAAATAAGCATTTTCAATAACGGAGTTAATTTTTTGACTGCAACGAGTTCACTTAATGTTATGGAGGGGATGTTAAGTGGGGGGGGAGGGGGCTTTCCTTTCGATTTGTCGCGCTCTTCTATTTAACTTTCATTTTCCGTGCATGTTGCACCCTTACCCCACATATAGTGAGAATACAAGGGAGGATAAAAGAAAGATGATCTACAAAAATTAAGATAAAAGCTCATGCAATACAGATTGCATTAGCTTGTAGAGTAGTAGTTAGGATATATAATTTTTAAATGATAATTAATTACTCTCGTCTTTTTGATACAGGGAGTTTTAAAGTTATAAATACTCTTACAGACTTCAAAGTAACGATATAATTTATTAAATATCTTACACTCACATATCAAATATATATCTTGCTTGCTTATTGCATGTATTTGAAGTTTATGTTTCAAGATAAGAAATATTTCGTACCATACAGCAAGCTAATAAGATTGCGGACTAAAAGTGGTGTCTGATTTAAATAAATGTAAAGGGTGTCATTTGTCTTCCCTAATTTTCATCTAAGGTAATAATTTCCTTTGTTTGTGTTTTGTGTACTAGAACTAGTTATCCTTAGTTTGATCATTTATTTTAAAAGTTGTAATAAGGTTTCAGCGGAGTTTATTATTATAAAAGAAAACGTAAAACTTATGGAAAATCTGGTTATTGAAATTAACTGAAAAGTATATTTTGGGCTTTTCCGACATTTACATTTTAATATTTACACACTAACATTAAAATTATGATTGCTAATTTATAAAATATAAAATGGCTGAAAAGGCTAAAAATCTAATATGTGATACACCAAACTTTACCTCCTTAATTTGTCCCGTTTTACATGCAGCTTGAATGTATTTAAAATGAACTTCGGAATCTTGAGAGAAATTCACAATAGATCCCAAGAAGTAGAAAAGCCCTTCAAATGACTTGAAAGACTCGAACAAATCTATTAATGCATTTGTGGTCAATTGTTCATGGTATTTTGTTGCAATCTGAAAGAATAGTCAATATGAAAACCTGATTAGCTTTCCAACTGGCTTAAATATTTCAAGAAAATCTCAGGCAATAATTCAAAGTTTATTCATACCTGCACAACAATTTGAAGATTTTGCCTAAGATTTGCAGTGAGCATGGCTTTTAAACATTCTAGAGAATCTTCAACAGACAAAGAACCGAAGTAATTAACTAACCACTCAGCATTCAGGAGATGAGTATGAACAACTGCTCTTTTAATGTCATAAAGGTCTGTATAATGTTCTAATGCTCTTTGAAGAAGACCAGCTTTCTCACACAATTGTGCAATGTGAGCCCTATCATAATGGGTAAACATCTGATTACCTAAAATTGCGTCAGCGACTTGTGGGGCCGACATTAAATTCATTTCAAGCAGCCGTGTCTGTAATGGACCTTCAGCTGGCCTATTATTCTTTAAGGCTTCTAGCAAAAAGGCAGTGCACTGTTGTATCAAATTAGATTCAAGGAAAATATCAACAATCTGGTTAACATCTGCCATAGGCTCATCATCTTGAACTAACATTTGAGCAAAGGCAAGGCCTTGTTCAGGATTAACTCTCATAACATTACGAAGAAGAAAAGTATAGTCTGGAGTGTAGCCAACTTTCTTGGCGTACAGAACAATCTTTTGAAATTGGCCTGTTTCAGCAAAACATTGAATAACCTTGTTTGGAACGTTTGCCCTAAGATAAACAGAAAGAGCAAGAGTAGGATCAGCTTGTTTGACAAGATCACCTAATTCTTCTGAGCATTCTAACTTGTCTTCTTTAAGCCATTTTTCCAACAAATTTTTTCTCCCTTGAGCCAAAACAGGACGACATAACTCGAGGGATTCAAATTTATTTAACTGAGATTGGTCGAGTAAAATTCCGAAATACTGTAGTAATGGAGAAGTTTGTCCAGGCTGAGCAGGAACTTGCTGGAACTTTTTGATTGTAGCAGGAGTTCGTAATACTCCTTTAGGTGCATTAGCCGCCACCTTTGCAGCTTCACTATACTGTCCATTCTAAAAGAAAAACATCTTATTACCTTCTGTACTAGTAATATTTCCCAAAGAGAGCAATGAAAAGAAATTTACCTGGAACAAAGTATTGAATTTTCTAACAAAAAGATCTTCTGCTCCTGCCAAATTATTTCTTGTAGCAATACGAAGAGCTAAATCTGGATTTTGAAGAACATTAGTAATGTAAGGAATGATGTTTTCTTCATCCACACTGACGCTAAGAACCTAAAAATAAATTTTTATAAAAGTCTAGCATAGTTTCATTATTAAGACAAAAAAAATCAATCACCAAAAACTTACCTGCCCTTTTCTATTGACACCAATAATACCACTTGAGGCTTCATGGAAAGCAGTCACAAAAATAGTGTCACCACTTATCCTGTTCATATAAATACATGTTCCTGTTTCGATGTCATATATGTGCACATAACCAAACTTGGTGATCAAATATATAACATCGTGCTTAGCGCTCACCTAAAAAAAATAAATAAAAATAAAAGCAAATCCGAGCATTCTTACAAAAGTAACTAAATTTAACAATTACTAAAATACAGACCTGCATGGCAACTGGGAAATCATTCTGAGCTTCAGGAGGGAAGAACACATCCACATTCTTTTTGGTAAATGGTTGATTCCCAGCTGGGGGCTGACCTACTTCAATTATGTGAAGCTTTCCACCTTGTGCATTTCTCACCCCAAAACAAAATAGGGTGGAAACTTCAGGGTTTCCTTCCATCTTTTCAAAAGGAACAAAAAAATACCAACATAAACAAAGAGTAGCTATATACAATAAAGTTTTACTAACAGCATTATGACAATAACTAGTAAACCTAAGTCAACAAAACAATATTACCTTAAACTGAGTAAAAGCAGCAGCATGTCCTTCAATTGGTTGAGAGGCTTTTCTCTCAACGCTATACAACTGCATAAAGCCAACAACTCTATTCTGTTGAGCTGAGATTCCAATCAAAAGAAGCCAATTCTGTTTTTCATCAGTTCGATAATTTATTATCTGGCAACCATTTAAGCTACTGTGCCGATCAAACATTTTAAGAGGGGTTGCATCACCTAGGAAACAAACAATTTACTGTTTTATTATTACAAATAATTACATATATAATTCACAAAAATTTCAAATATAAAAGTGTGGGAAAGAACCATTTAAATTTCTTAGGTATTTAAAATAATCAAAAATTGGTGCTTTCTTATTTGCAAATGCGCTGTACAAATAAATAAGTACAGAAGTCCTTTAATTATTACATATAATTCCACACCACCACAAACTTGTATCAGTGAAAAGCAGGCCCTATTTCTAATTTACTTTACTTATTTTTTTCCCCCTTTCCAAATCACTTTAAATAATTATGGGACTTAAATATTTATACAAAATATCATGAAACTTACGTGAAAATTATTGCAATCATATATATATATATATATATATATATATATATCTATATACTCTCACTATATATATATATATATATATATATATATATATATAACAACCAACAATAATATATATATATATATAACCATAACTTAACATATATATATATGCTGCTAACATTTTTATTTCTAATAATATATGTATATATATGTAACAGTGACCAGTGAGTGAGGTTGTGTTAACTTATGTAAACCATAATATGTATATATACAGTAATAACTCATAATAATAAATATACATATATATATATATACAGTAACAACTTATATATATATATATGTATATATATATATATATATATAATAAATAATATGTATATAGCATATACCTGTATATAACAATAATATATACGCCTTGTAACACTAATAACTGCTGCTTTCAACTGCTGTATAGCCATAACCTTAATATATATATAATATGTAACCATGTATATGTATGTATATAATATATATCTGCTGCTAGTAGCTAACTGCTGCTGCTATATATATATTCTTTTTCTTTCTACCTTCCTCTTTGCCCAAGATTGGGGGTAAGGTGCTGTACAAGCATCGGAAAAGAAAGAAAAGCAGTAGGAGAAAATGACAAACGTAAACGAAAGCCCAACCTTACCGCCCCCTCTGTGCATTAATTAGTGAGAGCTGCGTCACAGACAGAGAAAATCACCCTAGAAACATCATGGGACGCGACGGACCCTCACTAGCAAATCGTCAGTTTAGGTTCATCCCTATTTAGGTGGGCCTGGCTTATACCCCAGCCACAAAGCCCCGCCATTCTCTCCTATCATGCACCTTGCTTCTTTCTCTTTCCTGCCAAACTCACATTTCTCCTTCAGGCATTCGTTCACCGATTCAATCCACTTCCTCTTCGGTCTCTTAAGCAGGTCGGTTCCCAACACACTCACCACTATACATCCAAATATCAACCAACCGACTATCACTCATCCCTTTCCACATGACCAAACCATCTCAACATACTTTCATTTATTCTCTCATTTACCCCTTTCTTCACACCACACCACTCTCTAATACGTTCATTCCTCTCTTTATTAATTCTTCTCACACCTTTTACCTAAGATTGTCCATCTAAACACACATTGAACTTTAATCTACTTCTTATTTTACAGACCATGAAGTCTCACTACTACAGCCTGTGCTGGAGTAACATACCCTCATTGTAGACCTAGCACACTCAAGACTTAGTCCCTTTGCGAGTACCAACGATTTAATTGCACCAGCCACCCAACCACCTGCCATTCACAACTTTCTACACTCTGCATGTCAGTTCTTATCATCCAACATACTAAATATTTAAACTTATTCTCTCAATTTACCCCTTCTTCACACCCCTTTCTTCTGAGGGGTGTCCTCACTCACAACCATAACCTTACTCTTATCCGTTTACTTTCAAGCCCCTCCTTTTACACACCCTGCCAAATCTCTCTACCAATCCTCTCAAACTCTCTTCAGATTCGCCACACAGAACCAAATCATCCGCATATAATAGGTAGGGCACCCTCCACTCATCTCCATTCTCCACCATTCTAACACCATTTCCTGCCATCCCCACCTCGAATTCTTTCATAACCCCATCCATATACAAATTGAATAACCAAGGAGACATAACACAACCCTGTCTTACTCCGCTATTAATCCTAAACCAATCACCATTGACACCATTTATTCTTACACACGCTTCACTATCGTCATACATACTTTTGATTCCATTCAGAAGCCTACCACCAACACCATATATCACTTTAATACCTGCCATAACGCTTCCTATTAAATCATATACGCCTGTTTGCAAATCCAGAAACCTAAATACAATTTATTCTTCTTCTCCCTCATTTTTCTCAATCATTTGTTTCAATGTAAAGATTTGATCCACACATCTCTACCACTCCTAAATGCACCTTGTTCTTCACCAATCAGTCCTTCAGTCACTCGACACACTCTTTCGACCAAAATACCAGCATATACCTTCCCTACAACACTCAGTAAACTTATTCCCTATAATATCTAAAATTTCCCCTTATCCTCCATACCCTTATATAAGGGTATAATTACTACTCTTCCAATCCCTTGGAACCTTACCCTCTATAAACGCTTTATTAACTTCCAAATCAATCAATGCCATCGCACTCCGTTCCTTGATCCCATTTCTTCAGTATATTATTTTAGTTATATTTTTTTTTATCTTACATTCAGTGTGTAAAGTTTTGAACATCTAGATCAATTTCCCTAGAATTAGAGATATTGTTCAAACTTGCTTGGATCTTTAAAGAGAAAGGACGCAAACACATCTCTGCTGCTAAAAATATTACGACCCATACGAGTTCATTTCACTAAAGCAGTTTACATATATTCTCATTCAGCAAGCTTCTTTCCTTCCTTCCAGAAGAGCTTTCTCATTCCTTAGGTCTGTTCATTCTCTATTGACTGTTTGAACACACTCTTTGTTTTCTCCCTACGTATACACTTTTAACATTTCTTTTCTCCTTATATAATTCCCATCTCTCTTTTGAGTCTTCATCATTTGCTTTTAGTACATTCAACCACGCTATTTTTTTACTTTTAATAACTCTTCATTTCACGACTCACTGTTAACATTCTTACTTCCTACTTTCTTAGCATCCCATACTTCTTTACTATAACAATTGTATACTGTTTGCTAGTTGTTCGATGTCTTTTAATTTCATTCTAACCGTTTTTACCAGCGACCATGCCATCACTTATTATCTTGCTCATAGCTATCCTTTTGATTTTGCTACTTCCTTTCGTATCACCTTCCTCTCCATCAGCCCACTATAATTTTATAGACTGCCATAATGGTGATCAAATAATCCCAGTTCTGAAGCTAACTGATTTTAACAGCTCAACACATGTAACCGTATAAGCTGCTTCCACAACCGCTAAATCGATGTGCACCGCTGGGTACGTCTCTGCCAACCATTATACTTATGGATATAACGTGTTTGAAAAGTGATGCGCCACCACCGCCTCTCTTCTGAAATCAATGCACTTCCTACCATTCTCATTTCTCCCGCCACCCCAAAGCCTGTTACACCATCCCTTTTTGATCACCTAGCCCGGCCCATTAGGGTCCCTAAAGAGCTATCAATCTGAAACCTCCTGCCATCCCAGAGCATGTTTCAAGTTATCCCAATCAGTACTCTCTTCAACGTTTCCCTCAGATGGACCATGAGTTACAATTGAACTTTTCAAACTAAATTTAACCATTGGGATTCTAGGACTCACAATCAAAAAGTCTACCATGGCTTCTTTGCAATTCACTCAAGCTAAAAGTACAGCTCCTTCTCTTCCTCATATATTCTCTTACCAGCACTTTTGTTCCATCATATCAATTTACTTTTTCCTTTCATCTTTGTTTAGTCCGAGCAAATCTAAATTTGCCCTTTCCCCATCACCCATCCATCTACTTTCTCTATCTTTCTCCTCAACATAATTTTATTCACTCTGACATTCCATGTTCCCATGTTCATGGTTTCATAAAGAAAAGACAGAGGCCAGTTTGCACAACGATCGCCCTTTCTCAGGGCACTTGCATTGCATTCTGTGGCAAAAGCAGATGGTAGTAGGCAGCCAGCCAACTCATCATAAAATCCTTAAAGTGACATTCGTCGAGTGCGACTACTTGCTAATATGAGGGCGTTCTTTTATACCACCTGGGACCCATGAGTACTACAAGAATCTTTTAACGCATCTTGTGAAAATTGAATTTCCTAACGTTAATGTTGCTGGGCTTTAAATCTGCTTCAAACAACTTCAATAATATTTTATTTCAGCTTTTGTTTCAACAATGGCACAGATTTATTAGCCAGTCTCGAATATTGTATACTACAGCATTCCTAAGGAGACTTTAACATCTTAACAATCAAACTTTGCATCATGTATTTAAGGACGCATGTACATATCAGTTACTAAAGCCAGCTTGTTCGTAGATATCCATTTCCAGAATTGAATTTCATGTTCCATTGTATGAGCTTATATAGAATAAAGAATAAAAATTATATATATATATATATATATATATATATATATATATATATATATATATATATATATATATATATATTTTTTTATAATATAACCAACATAAATATATATATCATACCAATATATATATATATATATATATCACACACAAATATATATATATGCTCAACATATTTATATATATATATATATATAATATATATACTCCCTTGTTTGCGACTAGATGTGTTATAGGGTGCACAAGATACACATTCATAAAATTGATAGATTTAAAGGATGAACAGTGGTCATTCACGGCAACTGTTATTAAAACTAAAAAGAAATCCAAGAAATATATATACTAAAAGATGGTCAAAGAAAAGAAAAATTTCTGCCAGATACTAATTAATACAAGATTTTGATATAATCCAGCAAACCTGCAAAAGGTTCTTCAAAATACCAAAAAACACTGTATACCACCAGCTAAGCTTTCCCTAAGAAGTTTTATTGGATACTGGAGAGAATTAGAAGGAAGAATTAATTAATAGTTCTCCCAAGCCAAGTTTTTTATAAATTTGAAAACTTTGTAAAGAACCGAGGTGAAAAAATAAATAAATAGGGTTAAAGAGGGTTAGGTACCTCTTTTTAAGTACAGGTAGAATGGAGAAGTAAGAAATGAAGGTTGAAGTTGCCAGGTTAGTCAAACCAATTCAAAAAAGAAAAATGCAACTCTTACATACAGGGAATACGGAAAGGACCATATATCTTTGAATTAAGCTCAGAGCAAAAATCGCATTTTAGAAAATATATATAATATATATATATATATATATATATATATATATATATGCTGACTTTTTATATGCTAACTCTCTATATATATAATAATATAACAACAATAATATATATATATATTATATATATATATATATATATATATATACATATATATATATAACTCACCTTTAATTTTAGTTTTCATTTCTATATTGAAAATTTGTAAAGTTTTCTGAGCTGTAATAATAATAATAATAATAATAATAATAATAATAATAATAATAATAATAATAATAATAATAATAGGCCAATCTCCAGATTAGACTACGCACATAGTTACAAAACTAATATGTAAATAATAATAATAATAATAATAATAATAATAATAATAATAATAATAGGCCAATCTCCAGATTAGACGACATTAAATTTTCATTTTGTTTATATATATATATATATATATATATATATATATATATATATATATATATATATATATATATATATATATATATATATATATATTTTTTATTTATATATATATATATATATATATATATAAGTAAAATTGTTTCTTCAAACATTTATATTAAAAAACAAAAAAATTTACTTTTGGTCAATGATCATTAATTTACCTTTCAATGCAATAACTTTTGAAGCTGGGTTCATGATTGCAGAATCTCCAGATATAGGACGTCTAATAGGATTTGTTGGATCACCCATATCTATGATGACCACCTGTGATGTATCTCCCACCTTCTCTCGAACACAAATAAATTTGTCAGACTCCATAGTGAGATTGTTAAATCCAATGTTAGAAGCTTGAATTCCAACATTGGTGAGCTGAAAAGCAAAAAGTATTTACATTTTATAATCTTAAAAAGTTTGTACAGTAATTTAATGTTTAATATACCTTTTGTTTTACTCTTTTCAGATAGAAGGGAGAATAAATTATAATAAACCCTGCAACTTCTTAATTATGAAAATATACTTATATAATTCTGATTAGCTTGTAAAAATTTAGACAGCCTAACTAAGAGATCAATTATTATTAAATCTTCCCACATCTAATATTTTTAACAGCAGAGATAACGCCATTTGAGTCTCATCAGTAAACTTAAAAACTAAGTATTTAATTCCTTTATCCAAATCATTTGAAACATTAGAAGTGAACCTTAAAGTATCTTTATTCAGTAGACTAATAATGGATCTCAAACTACCAAGCTTCAACTACCAAGTATCAAGTTAATGAGAAATGAACTAAAGTACCGTACGATTGGTACTAGTCTCATGATGAAGTTCACATGACAATTTATAACTATTTAATGATAAACATGCAGTATAGGCCTACTTTCCTTCTACTCCTCCTCTATATGGTAAATAGAACTTGAACAACGGCCTTCAATGGGGTAACTGATCAAAAGCTTAATTAAAAATCAAAATATATACAATATTAACTGCCTCAACACTATACTTACACTCTAAGTAATAATATGGTACTCCATAAATTCTATAAGATTTATCTGACAGAATATACCTTACCAAAAAAAATAAAAAATAAAATTTTTTATTACTGACAAAATATTTCCTTATTTTCTCCCTACCAACTTATAAATCAACATAGCAAAACTAATTTATCAGTCCTCTGGGAGCTCATAATAACCAGGACCTCAATTAAAAATGAAGCATACACAATAGGCTACTCTTATTACATTCCCTTAGAGCTTCAGCATATAACATCAGATATTGTTACAAGTTACAAATTTTCGTTCATCAATTTAATAGAAGATAAAAAGAAAGCTATCACTACTTGATCACTAAAGTAATGAGACATCAAACATTTCATCAGTAAGCATCAATGAAGAGTATAGCTCAACTTATTAAAATTAACCACTTTATCACTTATCTTAAATTTTTTATGACATCTTAAATTTAAGCCAATCTTTGCTCTAACTATTAAATTTATGAAAAAAAGAACTTCTTCAGTCTTATCTCTTGGATTTAAATTCCTATTCTCCTATAAGATTCCAAATCTTCAACACTTTGTTCTCTTTGAATCTCTTAAATCACATATGATCTAATTTGATCTGCTTCCCTTCTCCAATAATTCTTTTGTCTCACTAAGGCATACCCTGACTGAAAAACACTGATTTATTATTATCATCATCACAGTTAACTTCTCTTTCCCCCATTTCAAGACCATTTCAGCTTTTAAATTTATTCCTGACAATAATTTTGAGCATAGTTTTGAGATTTTAAATTCAGCAATTTTAAATTCATTATTTTATTAATCTTCTAACTAGTTTAGGCCCTATTTAAATTTAATTTTCCTCAATTGTAATATTACTAAAGAACCTTCTAGTAATAAGCTTAATGATGAAATAAACAGACCTTTTTGACAAACCAACAAGTTTAAAAAATACAGATAAGAGTATAAATTTGATGAATCATTAATGAACTAATCTGATCAGTACTAGCTAAATACCAAACTAATTAAATACATTCTTAAACCTTCAACCAATATATATAGTATAAAAACAATTCCAAAAGTCCATTACTATTTTTACATATATTTGTACCGTACCAATACTTATTTTCCTAAATTACATTACAATAATCCATTACTAAAGGCTTGACACCTTTTTAGATTAATTTGACTCCTTTGTAAACACTCCTCCTCACAAAATTTGTCCTAAAAATCTAAAAACAGGATTACCAGGACATAAAAGATTTTTGAAGTATTCAAATCACATGCCCACCATAAACTAGAGATAAAATTTAGAAATACCACCTATCTTAAAGTTCTTTGCTCATCTTACAAGTTTCTCAGTCTTGAAACACTATTCAAGATCTACTCCCTATATCATCTATGCCCACATGGGCTTCAGCAACAATGGAAGTAGTATTTTGCACTCTGAAGTTCATGGCACTGGTAATATCTCTTGTCCTATCCCCTGGATTACAAGTGTGTACTTCTTCATTTCTTCTGATGACAAACTCCTATCCAATTATTATTTTAGGAGTCGCAAATCATAAACAAATTTGAGAATCATTCTCAATAATAAAAAACGAGAGGTTTCCATATCCTTTAATCAAGCAAGGGTATAAAAAAATTCATACACCTTAATTGGCCATTTTTTTCCTCACAGGACTTAAATCACTATTGCTATTCTCAACCACATGCTGATCATCATTTATTATGTCATTAAGATTAAACCTAAAGAAGTAAACCGCAATCTATTTTTTAACCATTATTATCCACAATCTCTAAGTACAAATATAGCCAATATAGTACAATATGCTGTTAATTCTATCTTTAAGCACTCCCAACTCCAACTTTTGCATACAAATTTAAAATATATATATATATATATATATATATATATATATATATATATATATATATATATACTTATATATATATATATATATATATATATATATATAACTATACATATATATCTATAACCATATATATATATATAATTAAATATTTTTGTATCTATTATTTATGTGTATGTGTGTACCAAATAAAGCTGGGAATAAGGCTGCATGTTGGAGTAAGAGTGAGTGATGTGGTAATTTGTAAATTATCTAATGTAAATAATATGAAACTCCTAATTATAATTAAAAATCTAACTTAAATACATAAAAACCAAAATTAATTTTCATCTTTTTCTCTAAGTTTGTGCATGTCACTTCTGGTGTAAGTTCTTAAATCATATGAGTTTGTCTGTACCTGTGTATGTCTCCTTTATTTGTGTGCGCAATACATGTTTTTATATGTTTCACCTTCTATAATTAACCCATCTAATAATCATTTTAGGCTTTTCGAGCAGTCTGATGCAGGTCCCGGGTAGAAGCTGCCGCTCTCATAAAAATTGAGACGATTCCGCTGGCCTACAAAAAAACAAGGTAGAATCATTATTTAATTTTAAAAATACTTTGATCTGGTTTTATTTCTACTCAAGTTATTTCTTTAGAATTTTCATTCGCAAGAGATTCTAGTATTTCCCCCACAATAATATATATATATATATATATATATATATATATATATATACTATATATATACTAACATATACTTACTTATATATATATATATATATATATATATATATCTATATAACATATATATAACTATTAATAACGTAAAAAAAATTAATTAAGCAAGAAATTTAATTTTTATTTATTTATATATATATATATAATATATATATATATATATATATATATAACTCATATATATATACTATATTTATCTCTACTCATACATAAAAATATATATTTAGCAAAATCTTAATTTTTTATTTATAGCTATATATAGTTTGTCTATATAATGGATTCTTTGATAATTATAAAAAAATTATCAATTATTGAAAAAATAATAATGAAATCGATATATATATATCAAGAATAGGGAAAAATGCATTGATAGCTTTATCTTTATGAAAACATCAAAATTTACTACTTAAAATTTCAGAGCATAATTTTTTTAAAGTTTTCTTTAAAATATATAGCTACATAAAATGTACAAAATTCAGTAAAAAAAAAAAAAATTTAAAAAAAAAAAAATAAAGGCTTGAAATAATTTTTTTTTAACATTAAATTTTATAGTTTTATTACAATATTGACATGATTCAGTCTCGAGTTACTCATGGTAATAGTTTAGAAAAATGGAATTTAAGGAAATTGATTTTTTTAGATTTCCATTCCCAAATATCATTATTATTATTATTATATATGAAAAAGCAGTAAGGTTATGATAAGTTTTGTAAAGTATACACAGATTTGCTGCCTACTTAACAAAACTTAATATAACCTAATTATAAAACTTTTTTTTGGAATTATACATTGCAAAATATCTTGACTTTGGCTAGAAGATAGCTATAAATATGATATATTACTATTTTAAAAAATATATCTTTAAGGTTATGAAATGCTTAGTAAATTATACACAAATTTGATAGGCCTATGTATATTTAATTAAAAATTTGATAGTAACGCAGAGGGGTTTCACCCCAGATTTTTATAAAAATCACAGGATATACTAAAAAAAATAATGAATAAAAAAAACAAACATGGCATTCTCTTTAAGAAAAAAAAGTTACAGTCTCTCAAAGTTATTAAAACTCCCATAGGATTTTCTTATATATAAAAAAAATTTAAAATCACAGGATATACACTAAAAAAAAATAATAATGAAGCATAAAAAAAATGAAAATGATTAAAGTCTTTAGGAAAAAAGTTACAGCCTCTCTCAAAGTTTAAAATTTTCCCATAGGCTCTTCTAAAAAAAAAATTAGTAGGCCTCATGTTCGTTTTAGGGATATCCTAGTTCAGGTTATAATAAGATTTGTTAGTATATATAGATTTTCTCTATCAGGGTTCACACTGAAATTTTGAATTTGATTTCCCTGACTTTCCCTGACCTTCCCTGACCAAATCCGCAAATTTTCCCTGACCAGCGTGTTCGTTACTTTTGGCGTATAAAATATCTATTAATCATTATTGCAGCCTATTTACTCAGTTCATACATTAAATTATTGAAAATTTACTTTAGAAACTGTTCATCATCATGGATGAATTTAAAAAAAATAATATTTTTATTTTTTTTAGTAATCATCCTTCCATAGCCGTCCAACGCACTCCTTTTTTATTTTTTCCAAAAGTAAATAGTTTATTTATACAAAAAGGAAATAAATTAAAAGCTTACATTAATGGACTAGGTGACTAACGTCCACTGTTATCACAAAAGTTCTAAATGGGGAGATTTGGTTAACTTTTTTTCTTCTCAAGCATCTGAAGTTTTTGATTTATAGCGTCTTCTTCTGTCAAGCTTTCAGTTTAACATCTTTCTCTGCTCTTCAAGTTTATACAGATCTGTATGAATAATTTTCTTTTTTTCCTTAACTTTTTATTCTCTTCTTTCTTCTTGATGTTTCTGTTTGACTCTTTGAGATGTTCTTCATATCTCCTATGGGCAAACTCTTATATTTGTTAACATTTATTGAGTGATAGGAACTTTAAGAATACTTTAATGAGATCTTATAGCATTGTGCACTGTTCTTTGAGAAATCAGACTAAGTCCTTTCAGATTCTCCCACTAAAATTGCTTAACTTATAGAAAACCCTCCTTCACTGTATTTCCATGCGAAAATATCAGTCTATTTAATAATTTACCACAATTCCACATAACATTGATTCCCAGGTATAGAGAAAAAAACTAATCAAGTCTCTTAAGAAAGACAATCACCATCCAAAAATATTTTTGAATTTTAATTCAAGGGGTAGAATGACTTCACTGCAAAGTAGAGTTTTTTGTATTTGTGCTTTGCTTTCTAGAAAAAATAGGGAGTAAGTCCATGGTTAATCACATATTTCATCGGCCCCATTTTAAAATTTGGAAACATACCGCATATCTGGAAACATTAATTTAAATGTTTCCTCTATATCTGCACACGAGTTTAAAGACATTTTATCATCCACCACCTTTAATGCCCATAGTATTTCAGATCTTGTAACATCATCTTTAATGCAAAAAGATGAAACTGATTGATAAACTGGTTTTGGTTGATTATTAACAGAACACTCAGGGTCATTTACAATCGGTTGGGTATGATTAGAGGTTGATGGAATGGCATAATTTTCGGTGCACACAATATAATTAAGAATTTGTATTATTAGAACACATAACGAACAAAAAAAATTTTCAATGATGGTTGGTCTTCTGAGTTTTGATTAAATTCAAATGAGTTTCCCTCTTGAATGTGAAACTTCGGACGTCCCATGTTAGATAGATCAAAAGTTTTTTACATACTTTACACAGTATGCCTTAGAACTATCAAGTCCTTTTACCCAACCACCTGATAAACTGTGGGTTCAGTTTTGACGTCCAACCACTGGTCGTTAAAAGTTAGTTTTTTTTTTTTTTGTTTGAGATGTTTATAAACAAATAATAAATGCCTTCAAACTGCACAAAATCCAAATCTGTAATTAAGAGGCATAAAAAAAACACCTCAAAATATAAATCCCTAAAAAGAAAAAGATATTATAGTGAACTAAAAATAGAAAGAAACAGGATAGAAGTAGATTTATGGAATGTCATCATTTGCCCTTCCTTTTCATTCATTTATCAAATACATCTCTTATTCCATAATTATACAGTAAGGGAAAAAAATATATCACAAATATGCAACTTGGTCCATGGATCATTCTTCATATGTTTTGAAATTTTAAAATTTCCCTAAATTTCCCTGACTTTTGAATTTCAGCATATCTGAAAACGTTTCCCTGACTTTCCCTGACCAATTTTTTTTTCCCTGACTTTCCCTGACCTTCCCTGACTTTCCAGAAAGTGTGAACCCTGTCTATGCATACCTAACAAATATAACCTGAAGTAGAGGGCCTGAAATGAGACCTAACCTGGATGGATCAAAAATGAAGTCTATGGGAGTTTTAACAACTATAGCTTTTTTTTATAAAGAGACCGCCACATTTGTTTTGTTTTTTTTATTCATTATTTTTTTGGGGTATATCCTGTGATTTTTATAAAAATCAGGGGTGAAGCCCCTCCCTCTTCTCTGCACTACTATTACCAAAAAAATTTTATAACCAAAAATTAAAATATGATCAAAATTTTATAAAAAGGATGTTGAAAACCTGAATAATTTACATATGGAAAACATTTGGCAAGCTTTTTAGATGAGGAGGAAAGATATTAAAAAAAAAATAATTATCAGAAAAAAAAAGATTAATATTTCCTTACATTCCATTATACCAAATGAAAATAAAATAAAAATCAGGGGTGAAGTCACTCTGCACTACTTTTACCAAAAACTTACCTTATTCACAATTATGCAGTATTATGTATAGCTATCCAATATATTGAAAATATAAATATTTACAGAATATTCCTCCCTCTACCCCTGACCCATATGTCATAAGGATTTTATCATCACTGCATATTGTTATCAGATATCCATATAGGGTGCCAATATTTTTATCTACCAAGTCATAGTCCAACTAAATGTAATTTTATAATTTGGGTAATAGTTCAAAAAATTATCAAAATATCAATTTTTTTCCAATAATGTTTTTTTATATATCTTTCATCCCCATGTAAAAGTACTAAAACAGTGGTGCCAAACCTCTCATATATAAATTTAATCTACCCAAATTTTTTTTCTGTTTAAATTTGTTTTTAGGACCCATTAAGTATATATATAGGTTATGATGATTTATTAATTATACACAGAAAATCTGTCTACTTAACCAAACTTATCATAACCTCTTTTTCAAACGTAAAAAGAAATGATATATGAAAACCTCAAATAATGTTGGTTATTAAAATATACATTTGGCAATTTTTTATTAACAAGATTTGGCAGTGTTCCTTCTAGGAATATCAAAACTTTGATTGATTTTAAAAATATATTTTTTTTTTACTATTACTATAATTTATATATTTAGTTTGATTTATCAAAGCTTTATTTTTAATACAGATTAATAAAAATACATTTCAAGCTTCCAGAGTTTACAGAGTACATATAAATACTTGTAAAAGACCTTAATGTAAACATTTACTTTAAAACTTAATATGTCTAATTCCAACAAACCTGTTGTTGTTTACAGATAACAGCAACATAACATCAGCATATCTGACACTAGCTTACAGAGGAACATTTGACTGACAATATAAAGTAAGACTATTGGCACTATATAGGCCCCTATTTCTTATAGTTTAAATAACATTATTAGGTTTTATTATTATTGTTACGCCTATTATTATTTCTATATGATATATGGGTTGACATAGTGCCTATGCTATAAGCCTATTTAACATAGCAATGTATAAAAAGTTTTTAAGCAATTTGTCCACAATCCAGCGATATCCATAATATTTTATAAATATTTATTATGACCAAATCCCATTACAAATTACTGCACTAAAACACAATCATTAAAGTTATAAATATTAATCCAGAAAGTACACCGAAACAGTTTATACAATTTAAGACTTTTGTGCCCTACCTGAAGGTGCTCTTGAAATCGTATAGGCAATTGCTGAGACATCTTGAATAATATAAGAAACAGGGACTAATAAAAAATGTATAATAAACACTAATTACAATAGTAATTCAACAAATAGAAGTACTTTTTCTCTACATGTCCGGAGCATAAAACTCCCACAACAAATAAAATTCCAATATGTCCGCCCCTATGATGACAATTGAAAGAAGACTAGCAGCTAGTTCCAATTTCTATTTTAGATTTTCAATTTCTTTTGGTTTACACAAATATGGATTAAAATTGCAAAATAATAGTTAATATTAAAATAAGAGTTTATAATTTAACAAGAAGTTTATAATTTATTTAACTTTAAAATTTTACGATTCCTTTCTCGCGGAGGAACCAATAAAATGGGCGTTGTTAGTCTGCCAACCGAGCAAAAGGCAAATTTGTAGCAGAAATTTTCATTGATCCGAAAGTTCCGGTCACAAATATTAAATAAAAATGTAGAAAAAATGTTATTAACTTTCACATAAATAGCAATACTAGATCTCAGCTGTGAAGAAAATACTTTCTATTGTTTTCCGATTCTTAGTGGCTTTCTCAAGAATCCGAAGTGGATTTAGAGGTTGAAATCCTCAATCATAATAAAAATCCTCTCACCAGCTTATCAGTATTTATCTGAGATTTCATCAGTTTTAAACTAAGAACAAATTTGGGTGCAAAAATTATTCGAAGTTAAATAAAAGTAAACAGGATTTCTAATAGTGGATTATGAAAATTATTTAAAATTAATTCAGATACTCAGTTAAAAATCTAAATTTAAGGAAGTTTCGATAGCAGTTTTCTGATGTGTTCCACTTCACGAATATCCGTATTTTCAAAATGGGCCTTACGAGTTCTGAAAACTTTGCAACAACATATTTTGGGAATTTGGCTTTTCTAAATGTGTTAACACAAAACCTAAATATCGCAACAGAGTGGACGTCGCACCAGATATTCGAATTCAATTACCCAACATTAATTGAGCCAACCATTCGAAGGATATTAGAGTTAAAGAAGCATCAACACTTCTCGCATAAGACAATTTTTTTTTAAAAAAATTTTTACACTGATGGGTAACACACTAATTGAGAACAAATTAAAAAAAAAAAAAAAACGAAAAGAAATTTTTTTTTTTGTTCATTTATTTTTATTTGAAAAAATTCCCTCTTTCTACATCAATTTAATTCCGCCTAAAAATAAAATCAGGATTGTTGGTTTGTCCATTAAAAATAGCTGTTGTTTCCGTGTTTTTTAGAAAATTGTACAAGGGTTTAGGGACAAAAAAAAAAGGAAAGAAAGTTTTGAAACCACTGTGATAGCGTATAACTGTTATGTAACATTAAATTAATTTTCAGTTTAAGAGTTTAAGTTATGATTCATTAATTATTAATATCATTTTGAAAATATCATTATGACATGAAATCATAAAACACAAAAGAGTTTGTATTATGGGAAGATTTACAATCTTCCCCTATCGAAGAAACTAGAAGCATCGGAAATATGGGCTGACGCAAATTGAAAAAAAAAACAAAATCATGGCCTGCATAATGTATATCAGAAGGATAATAATTCAAAATCAAAATCACATTTTAAAACTTTTTATGTTGCAAAATATATATTCTCAAGTTACAAAAGAGGATAATTTTACATGAAAAAAATATTTCCTTCATACAAATAAGATGAAAGTTTTTGTCACATTTTAATTATAATCAAATAAAGAAAAAAAAATGCTTCTTAAAACAATATAATCGAGGTTTCGAAGACCATTAATTTGACGGGAAAACTTAATTTTAAAATAAATATTATATAATTAAAAATAAAAGCAAACGAAAATTTTTCATGGAATTGTTGTAGTCTTTGTGGAAAAATAAGAAAACAACAATAAATGATTGATGTTCTAAGTTGTTTATAATTCTCATATATATATATATATATATATATATATATATATATATAATATATATAATATATATATATATAACATTAAAAGACTGAAGTTCTAAATGTTATATATAATATACTATATATATATATATATATATATATATATTCGTACATGGAGAGCATGGACGAGATCAGGATCAAAAGGTAATTTGCAGGCAAGAATGGAAAGGTAAGAAGGCTTATGTTGGAAAAGACCGAAAGTTTGAAGAATTACAATAAGAGGAATTATTTCTTTTTGAAACACAAAGTAAGTCCATCTCCCACACCCAAAAAAGATAAATCTATACGATCATCATCTTTGAGTTTGTCATTAAGTTTCCTAATGTATATAACTCTTTCTAAATTGCAATCCTGGTCGATAACTTTACATTGTTGAAGTGTATTGTCTATCGCAATTACTCCTCCTGGCCGAAGCAAAGTCAAACTCATTTCGTAATAACTGTCGATGTTCTCCTTGTCTGCGTCAATGAAAGAAAAATCGAAAGTTCCTGAGTGTCCGTCATCAATTAATTTTTTAAGACTTTCGACAGCAGGACCCACAGTTAGTTCCACTTTGCTTTCAACTCTGTCTTGTTTCAAAAATTTCTTTTCCTGAATAATCATATATATTATATTATATATATATATATTAGTATATTATATATATATATAATTATATATATATATATATATATATATATATAATATATATTATATTATATATAATATATATATAATATAATATATATATATATATGACCCTTGGTTTACTGGCTAATGCTCTAACCTATGACACGGGAGGGGGGGGGGGTTCTAAGTTCTTATTTAACTTTCTCATATGAAGAAATTAATCAGTTATGGAACTTGGCCAGGGCTAGTGATGCCAAAAAAAAAAAATGTTTTCATTTAGGCCAAAAACCTTTTTTTTTTTTTTCTTTAAGTTTCCTTTTAATAAATTTTTATTATTTTCAATATATTTTACTCAATTTACTTTCATTTTTATAGCAGATTTATAAATGGTTGGGCAAGATCTTTGATTTAATGCATAATAATACTTCATGATCTGGATGAATTTTTTTTTCAGTCCTAATTGATTTTTTTTTTCAAAAAATCTGAAGAGGATAACTTTTTCTTTTTTTTTACTGAACAGATTTTAAATTTAATTTTATTGCATATTTGAAAATGATTGGCCGAGTTCTTATGGCGTTTGTTCCATTAAATCCTGACCAAAAATAAAGTTTATAAAAAACGTTAGAAAGGTTTTTTTTTTTTTTTGCAAACAAAAAAAATTTTTTTGATAAAAAAAAAAAAATGCATTAAAATAAAAAAATAGTCCCATCCTTGGTCTGGGCTTATATTACCTTCAAGTTAGGAGCAAAGGGCAAAATAGCACACTACACATTATAGGCCAACACTCCCACAACACTTAAAAAGAAAGTGAAAGATGTTTTGAAGCAGACAGTTTTCGACATGGGAAAAGAGGCACATCAGTTAACTCTAGTGTAGAAGAGTTGAACATAGAAATTGTGAGAATAACAGAAAGACAAGTTTTAATTATTCTCTTCAAATGAGAATAGCAGTAAGGTTCCCATTAGTTTTGAAATAAGGAATTAGGCAACCACTCGTTGAGGTTTGGTCAGATCTATGTTGATCATTCCAACTCATTTGACCCTAATGTTTTCTTTCAATAAGAACTGGTGAAGAGTATATAAGAGCTGCATGTTGCATCGGTTGGTTATTAAATTAAAGGGAGTGTTTGACAAACATATGTCATTAATATTTACAGAGTGTAATAGGTGAATATATGATGAAATGAGGCAGATCATAAAGAAAAAAATAAAAAAAGGGGAGGCATGAATTAGGATCATTAGGGAGTGTCCAGATCGAACGTAAAGTTGGCCGCTGATTACGA
>JABUQX010001759.1:0-12500 GCA_015478945.1 Trachelipus rathkii | reverse complement strand
AAATTATGCATTATATATATATATATATACCGCCAATTATGTTATATATGTAAAGAAGTTCTATAAGATAGTTTAAATTTACTAAATTACTATAAATATGTTCTAAGAAAAAATTATATCTTAGGTATACACACTCCTATTATATATATAATTATTTTAAATTGAAAGTTCTGATAAACCAGTAGTTAAACATGCCATAATTATTATTCAACCTTTATGACTAAGAATCACGAAATTTGTATTCGAGTAAGATACAATTATTATATATATATATCTAGATATATAGAATAATTTACAAAGGAAATGTAGGAAAGTTTAATAAATATTACTAGACAAACTATCTTACATAGTTAAACTGTTGTTCTTATGGATGCACATTACTTGATACACTACTCCAGCCATAATAAATAGAAACTCTTGAAGATGGCGTAACATGAGTAGGGTACATAGGTTTGAAACTCTATAAAATTTATACTTGATTTGGCATAAAACGAAACTGTATAGATATAGCTAATGATTTAAAGTGCTTCTTTTATGCGATCTGAGACAAGTCATCTACCAGTCCAAGTACGAGAAAAAAGGGGGTTTATTTAAACAAGCGAAGAAGAGTGCAAAAACGGTGGAAAAAACATAGACTAAGAACACTGAGACTAGGACTTGAGATGATATTAGGGAGAGGAATAATATACTCAAACTGGGTAAACAAAGGCGAAGACCAACATTAGAGTATCGTGAGACCCGGTAAAGTAGCGTTTACCACTGACACCACAAGTGAACAAATGCATGACAATGTGTTTTCATTCTGCCATTACTATGAAGTATATTGACAAGATGAGCTGAGAGATGATGAGAACCTTGGGAGAGAGAAGAGAGAGAGAGAGATGAGAGAGAGAGAGACTGATGAGGAGGAGAGAAGGAAGAGAGACATGATTATAGTATCTCTTATAAACGATTTAGAAGGAGGAGAGGGAAAGAGCTGATGATGACGAACAGAGAGATAGAGAGTGGTGCCATAGGGAGGAAAGCTATGGAGAAGAATATAAAGGAACATTGATATTATGCTGTACCTCTCCTATAGCTACGAACCTATAAGACCGGAATGTTTAAATATAGTATATAATATATATATATGATTAAATTAAATGTAAGTATACACAAAAAGTATTAATATAGTATTATATAATAATATAATGTAGCTAGTATATATATATATATTATATATATATATATAAGAGAGATATAAAAAAAAAAAGTATATATATATATATGATTTTTGTATATTAGTTAAGCTGACTATGTAGTATTTTGAATAAGGTGGTAGATATACATGATATGGCAAGGCGTTTATGATTGGTCCGTAACATGGACCCTCCACTGTAATAAACTCATTTCTGATGTACACAGGAGGGGTCTTCAAGTAAAACGATAATATCATATGGGTATGAAATTTGGGATATCGTAAGAGGCTAAAAAGTTAGGGGTTAGCTCCGCTGGATAGAACTTATATGATGTAGAAAAAAAATTAAAGAGAAGAAGAATTAATTACAAAAAATTTAATAAGTATATGCATGGTATTAGAAAGAGTAATTTTAAACTAGTACTCTGTTATATTAAAGGTCTGTGAACCGTGTAACGGTTGCTAACGTCATTTATAAACATAAATGGTGTGGTGTTTTTATATTAAAACAAAGAAAAACCCGAAGGTTGTAATTGCACGAACCCTGAATGCAGTTGACCCACTTGCGAGGGTTCACGAGGAGTCTGCTCGGCCTTCCGGGGAACTTACGGGCTGATGAGGTGAGGATTATTTACCCGGCGCCGCCACCTCAGAGGGAAGGCGGTACTACCACGAACCCGGTTTGCCGCTCTTTATTGGAATAGTATTTTCGGGTGTGTGGGTCGCGGGGGCGATTCACGGCTGCTGACATGTGAGATTTCGCTTCCGACCTAGTGGGACTCATGATCGAGACTATGGAGAGGAATCAAACACTACACCCCCCTCTATTAGGTGTCACCCGTCGTGCAGAGTCTCGCCTTAGAGTAGAGCCAGATATGACACAGGTAAGAGCGAGATGTGAATATAAATCGAGAATTTTCTAAAGTATAAGAACTGATAATAGTAGAGTCATAACTAGTTATCCATACGATATTTGAGTATAAAGAAAACAGTGCAATTGATGATACAAGTAAAATTGATAAGGTTTTGCTATCATTTATATAATATTAACCACTGAATTAGTCTTTATATATGAAGAGCGACGCTGTAATTGTACGGAGACGAAGTAGGACTTCTTAGACCACCAAGATATAATACCAAAGTGTTAGTATATATGAGTATAGGTTAGAGTGATATCGAGTACGGAGAAGTAAAGAAGGTTGATATATATATGTTAAAGACTGATAGTTCGGAGACTAAGATAGTATATTATAATATATAATTAGTTATAGAGTAAGGAGGAAAATGTGGAGATTAAAGCTGACGAGCTGTTAGCAGGTAGGTAATTGTATGGCTGGTATTCTTTTGTTGAGGTAAATAACAAACAGTTGATATGATTAGGTTTTATTATACTGAATACATTAGTTATTTAGTGGTAGTAAGTATTAGGAAAAATAATGAGATAATTAGAAATAATAGGGTGATATAAAAATAAGTAATTATATGTAGCCGCTATATATTTATAAGGGCAAAGATGTTACTGACGTAATTATATATACGGCGCGTACGTGTGAGGAAGAAGACCAAGTAGAGTGAGGAATGTAGTAGATATTAAAGTTTTTATTGGTGCGTTACGAGAAAAGAGGGGGATTGTTTGCTGTATTCAAGAGCCCACGTTACAGACCCCGCCGGCAGATTTGTAACCAAAGAGTATTTTATGACCCCCCGGAGGACGAAATCCGTGAACAGGTGGAGAAGAAAAAGGTGAACTTAGGTGATGGTCTTAGAGAGATTCTTTGTTGCAGATTTTTGGTGATCGGTTTGTGAGTAGAATTTTATCATTTTACAGTTGTTATGGTGAATCGAACATATTAATTGTTATTTGTATTACTCAGTTATTACAATTAATTATGACGTTCCAGGCTATGACCGAGACACGGTTTTACGCTTGATCATGCCCCGATAAAATTTGGTATCCCTTTTTACTGTGTAGTATTTAAAATTAGTTTCTCTCGTTTTAAGATACTAGATATGGGACGGACCAATCGTAAACGCGTGGGCGCGTTCCAGTAATGACGAGGGTTTAACGAAGCCCGCCCTAACCTACACGACTCGGTTCGGATAAAGATGAACTACCTTATATATTTTTTTATAATATATATATATATTAATATTATTATATATATAATATATATAGTATAAATTATATATATATATATATATATATTTTATATATAATATATATATATATTATATATATATATATATAATATTAATATATTATATATTATATATATATATATATATATATATATATATATATATTTTATATATAATATATATAGATATATATTATATATTATATTATTGGTATTAGCGTATATTTCTCTGTATCTGCTTTACTGTAAAATAACTATTCCCTTAAAGAATACTTACTGAGGTATGTTACTTGTTTTACCTGACAGTCGAACGAAAGATTTAATATAACACTAATTTCAAACCGTCTGCACTTATTTAATTATTAATTAAGTATTAATACTTAAAAATTTTTAGTCTAAAAAATTTCGGGAGGCCTTTACAAATAATATATATCTATACTATGTCCCCCTTCCCCCTGGTTACATTACCGCCAACTATACATAGATATATATATATATAATTATATATAATATAAGTAAAATTTAGTATTTATACAATAGTATTAATATATATTAATTATCTGTTCTAGTTATATTAATAAATAATTTTTGTAATATATATTATATATTATTATATATATGTTATAAAATGAATTTTTTTTATTCAATTATTATTTACAAGTAAATTATCAAGAAGAAAATATAAGTCTTAAATATAATGTAAACATTGAAAGTATCTTGTCGCTCTATATATATAAAATTATATGGACATTTAATTCAATTTTGGTAACCAATCCTATCTGAATTAACGTAACTTAATATGACATAACTAAATCAGATATATTAAGTATATTATATATATATATATATATGGAGATGAAAAGACATTAGCAACCTTTTTTAGCGTTCAAAATAAATATTAAATTACAAAAGTCGGCTTCAAGAGATAACTAATATAGAAAATAAATGTAAAATAAACCTACTCTACATATAATATAGTTACTAATCTATCAAAGTAGTATATATATATTTATATATATTATATATATATTAACATTGTTTGATTCTATTATAGTTATCTGTTATTGTTGTTGTTCAACTTAAAAATTAAAAATAAATAAGTAGGCCTTTGGAAGAATACTTATTGTAAGTCTCATTACATTTTATTAGCATATGTATAAATATTATATATTACAGGGTTAATAAAGGTATGAAAGAATCTGGCTTAATACCCCAAAAGCCCAAAACCCAAAAACTAACTCCTTATGAATATTACTTAAGTAGACATTTACGAAAATAAGTGAGTATTTTTACTTCATTGAGATATAACTTATTTCTATGTCAACTGACGAATACAGTATACTTAGGTAAATAGTAAATTACTCAATATATAATAATATATAGTATATAGAACGATTGATGTGTATGTAATTTTGTATTAATTCTCATTCTACCCAAGCGATTAACTATAAGCTTCGTTGTAATTAATGAGTCTGACAATTCAATGTGAAATACAGAAAGAATGGTTCATCGTCCACGATATTTTGCAATTAACTCATTAAGTTTAACTATAGTATATATATTTACAAAAAATGTAAATAAAGTGGAAAAATTAAATATAATCTTGGAGAACCAGAATTCAACAAATATATATAGTCGTAGTATTACTGTCGCAGGAAGGCATATAGAGTATCTAATAGGAATATATATTTATTTCAGAAAGTGGCGTTTATGTAATGAAGTATATTAATAAGTTGTATAAGCTACTCTGTGATGAAAAACGTACTATATTATTGGAGTTATAGTTTATACTACTTACAAGTAGGTGCGCGTTTGGTTTCAGGGGCGGGAGGCAAAGACCAAAAAGAAAAAGGGGGGCACTTGCCCCCCCCCGGCTTAAAAAGTCGTGATATATACGCGCCCAAATTAGAGAAGAGTGATATATTTGGTCTCTCTTAGGGAATGCGGCTTTGCTATTTCAACAGACAATTGTGTAAAAGACCATTGGTAAGCATTCGATATATACAAAAAACTGAAGCAAACAGTAAGATTACTTTACCAAGTAGGATAAGATACTAGAGAAGAAAAAAAGAGATGTGTTTCAATTACTAGACGTATAAAAACATACATTTTTTATATAGGTAGATAAAGCCATAATCTAAGTGATAACAAAATCTTTGACTGTTAAGCATTGCGCCTATCAAAACTGACACTGATCTAGTGAAGTTATATTATAATATAGCAGCTAGCGTATCTCAGACGTAGTTCCCTCCGCATAGTGGAGCATCTCAAAGTCACTGTGCTTAATATTCCATAGCGCGCCGGTCTGAGTAAAAAGACGCAATTTATTTCTGTATGTAAATAGCAAAAATTATATCGTTACGTTGAGACAGCTATATATATGATCATAGTCGATAATCTAGATACATCTATTATGTGATCCTGTGGAACAATTATAGGAAAATTTTTAACGGAGTCTTTTATAAAGATTAATCGTAGCTAAGAATACGGAGTACCTAATGTATCTATTTCAGAACATTTAAAAACTAGTGGTATGAATAATGTATACCAATGATATATATTATAAAGTTCCACAGTTCCAAAATAATGCTCTTAATTCATAATGATCAGTATTTAGCCGCATCTTACATTCTAACCGCATAATAATAATATCTACGTGCAAACCACTATTTTATGCCCCCCAACTAATTGAAAAATCTCGTTCATACCGTGCGCACTATAGCCGATGATGATACATACCGAGGTGATTATTCCATAGTGAGTGAATGAATAACAATTTATTCTATTTAGTGTGTTTATCATTGTAATATTTAATACTCTATATGTGTATAGAGAAGAATTTTTTTATGTATTTCGTCTCTATAGTTATAAATGATGTTGAGACGGATATAGTAGTAAATAAGCATGCAAAAAATAAGAATATTATAAAGATAAAGGTTAAATATGATACTTATCTGAGTTTTAGTAATAAATAATACTTACGTAGAGCCAGTCAGGTATAGACGGTATATTAGCAGTACTAAGCAATATATAGAGAGAGTATGGTAAGTATCTAAATGAGGGTGTTATCAGAATAGTATAGAGAAGACTATAAATGAAATGAAAGAAAATTGTCACAAAGCGATATTAGAGATATAACTCACTGCTCTGTTATGAGCAAAGATGACTATGAAAATTTGTAGCCTCAACAGAGACGCTATGCATAGAGAGTTTATCAAAATATGAAGTGCAATTGAAATAAGGATGCAGGAGAAGAGGTTGGTACATGTATTTGTATCGCATGAATACTAAGAGAGGAAGAGACAAAGAGATTTAGGAAGAAAGAAAAAGTAGAACTGAGAGAGATGAGAGAGAGATAAGTTGCACTAATTTTAGGTATTAGACTAAAGAATATCGATATACGTAAAAGGTATTAGCAGAAACTACTCTGGAGCTATATATTGCGGCGATTTATTTGGACTCTCTGAATTCATGTTTCTCAATTATTTTAAAATACTAATCACTTGATCAATTATCCGATATAAAAAGCCACTGGCTTTAATATATACAATTTAACACGAGATTAATAATAATATAGTAGTATTCGGGGAGTAGACAAGCAGCAGAAGAGAACAAGTTCATATCTTAAGTCTTGCCAAACACCCTTGCTCTTCCCGTTAACGAGGAATAGACAGTGCGTTTGCTATTTTTCTTTCGTATTGATTTCCCCTTGTGTTTATAGAAATATGTTAGAATCAAAGTATTCAGATATTTAACAGGTAATCTTTTTCTCAATACATCATTTCCAGACACTACGTATTATTGTAACTTCTTGTACAATTCCTGCTGCAAATACGTCACTGAGATTTGATTGAATGGTAATTCTTAGGTTATTAATAAACTTACAAAACCTAGTAAGCATATTTTATCAGAGAGACGTAGAATTAGCAACTCTATATGATTAATAGATCTTAGTATCTTTGTTCTATAAGTCATATAGTTATAATGCGCAATCGTGTGTGTCGAAGCTCCTGAAAACATCAATATTTGGATGATATTTTTAAGTTTTCATATATCGATGCTATAATATTTTGTTATATTTAAACCTTCTCACTTCAATTTTTTGAACCCTACTTTACCAACGTAAAGTCGGCCGCCTGAGTGTGAGGGGTGAGTTAAAAAACGTAATAAAAAATGAACGGCAACCAAGAAGCGGTCGCTATGCTTAATGTGTGACGTGTTATCGGCTCAGTTGGCTCTTATCATACAAAATTTAATTATAACACACAATGATATTTGCACCACAATTGAGAATATTAAAATAAAACGTAACCAGTCCTCGTAAATCAGACGGCCATATTTTTGAGTCTTTCGATTCTGCCACGCCTGTCCATAATGATCCCTTATTATTGCCATGCCCTCCTTTCTCTCCTTTTCACTTTATTTTCCCTCCCACGGATAGATCTGCCTATTTCATACCTATTTTATACACTCTGTAAATATACCATCTTTTGTTTATATTATTTTTATGTATCCACGGCGATCGACCATACATGATTGTTTGTCAAATCTTACACTTTTCTCTCTTTATCAACTATTCTGAAGCCAACCGAATTGATGTTTGCAACATGAACTAACCTCTATATACTCTGCTCCCTATAGGTAGCCGTATATTATGTAAAATATCAAAAAAAGCAAATTATTAGCATCGTTTGCCGTCACAAATGTATGTGCGACAAATCGCAGTACAACATTACGATTATCTGACACATATCACACTCATTAACGAGAAGAGTTAATGATTGTGACTCTTAAGTATCGCAGTATATGTCCGAGAAACAAGAATCGGCCAAAGCTCTATACTGCCCTATTGTAGTCATATATATGCAAGAAGGATGAAATAATTATAATACATGTCTGGCGAAGTTTTCGTATTATACTCACAATACATAATCTCCAATCGAGTTCAACTCTCTCATACGACATCTGAGAGCGTATTAAAATACTAAGTCGATGCCTGCGTTTTACCCAGTGGTGGGAAACTTAGTGTGTTTTTCGATAAACACTCTCTTTAACTTTCTTTATGAAGTGTGTGTGTGCGTCGAAGGCACAATTGAGGTAGTCGAGACCAATTTATAATTGAAGTTAGGGTTGTGGGGTATTGTGTGACACGCTGCTGCCTAACTTGAATGTTAATATAAGGCCCAGACCAAAGATGGACTAGTTTTTTTTTAGGTATTTTTTTTATCTTTGTTTTGATCCAAAAAGAATACCCGAGAGATTGTATGTTGTCTGATAAGACATTGGAAGACTATAAAAAAAAAAAAAACTTATCATCTAAACGACTATTTTATAAACTTTAATTTTTGGCTGGCAAGAGCCAACTTGTAAGTAGAAAACACACATTAGTATCTATGCCAGATAAATATATGATCAAGAGCCAATCTGCCAGTGATCTTTCTCTCTAAAAAAACATATATGACCAAAATTAGGACATAATTAAACATGTGAAAAATCATCCTGATTTCTTCCATGCGGTCCAACGATCAAATAAACAACCAAACCCTCGATTCGACAATCTTGCTTGAAATTTATTTTGGAGGAGATAGAATATTTTATATATCAGAGGTAGGATCAATAAAAAAAAATAAAGTCTATATTCACAATCATGCATAAAGATATAAATTTTATATAATGCTTACTTTTAAAATCGACACTAGATCTTTGCCCCAACACATTTATAAAATTACTGCAGTATAAAAATGAAGTAAAATTGAGTTAAAAGATATAGTTATTAGAACTAATTTAATTCGTGATTACATAAGGTAAAACTTTTAAAAAACAGAATAAAAAATTTTTTTTTGGCTATAACAGATAATAAAATACAATTTTTTTCATTATACACTATGAGCCCTCGCTCAGTAAGTTCTAAGATCCATAACTGATTAATTTCTTCATATGAGTTATAAAGTTAAATAAGTAAACTTAGACCCCTCACCCCCTCCCGCACCCCCGTTGATCATAGGTTAGAGCAGTGGTAGCCCAACGATAGACTCGCGGGCAAACAATGATTATGCTTCGCGTACGTTCTATGTGAGCTCGCGAACTTCAGCGTTAATTTCAGAATTTATTGCACCGTTTATATAAATATTAAATAGTTTTAGTAAATTTATATATGATTTATTATAATGTAATAGTATTATATAATATATATAGATATATATAGATATATATTAGTATAGTATATTAATATATATATATAATCATATATATTAATATATATAGTATAATATATATTAATATATACTATTATTAATATAATATTATATATATATATAATATATAATAATATATATATATCAATATAATCAGTGATATAGAACTGGATTCCTTCCTGGCCCCTCCCTTCGAGAACAATATAGAGAGGAAGACTCTGTGGTATACTCAGCCGCCACTTGAATCATATCTAAGGGCTTTCTGAACAGGGTTATATATAATGACACACTATGGCTACTCTCTAAGCTGACCTTCTTTGAGAATTTCCTCCCTGTTATCGACTTGCTATATTCGTTACTTGTTACTAGTTTGATTATTTCAATATTCGTTCCATTTCGAGCTTCTTTGTTGCATGAGAGCAAGCCTACTATCCTCTCAATTCTGGCATAATTAGTGTTCTTCATTTGAGTTCTGTTTTATCTCTCACTCATTATTCCTACTGATTTCTTTAAATGCGTCTTCCTTAGCGGACTGTACAACTTCAGTTTCATTCTTTATGCTGCTGAGTCAACTCTTCATTCCTCCACTCATATCATTTCAAATGTGCTTCCTCGTTTGTATCTAGAGTTGCCTCTCGGTCTAACAGGTTTTCCGATTCCAATTTTCTTGCAGATTGTGTTCGGATTTCTCAGTGGGGCTAACCCTAGCATTCTTGAGGGATATGAAAGTCAATGGTCTTTAAAAACTCAACTTCGTTCATATCTCCCCTCTCAAAAACACCTTCCCAACTTTCTTATTCCACCTTCGACGGCTCTAAATGATATCTTCACATGTTAATAACAGCATAAATTAATTCTGGGACTGAAACATGAAATTAAATGAATAGTCTTGTGAGAACCTCATAAGTTAATAATCGGGTGTCTATTATATTATATGTTACTCCAATGAGCTGGAGTGAAATTTCATGTTTCTAGATTGTGAGCGATCATAAGTGAATTTTTCTCTGGCTCAGGTTCTAACTCCAGAGTTATATATAGAATGATCATTATTTACCCCCTTTATGGAATACTGTTATCACATTTGGGTAGGAGAATTACTGGCGTTCCACCCCTCCTTTTGGAGATAGTGTATAGAGGCTAAGGCTAGAGGACTAATAAACTTAGTACTCCTATATATAAATACTTTCTAATTCCTAGGATCATTACCTCTATCTCTGCGGATATGATATTGGTGCTATACCTTAAATCTCTATTTATTCTATATGAGAGTATTTTACAACGGCAGGTGATCGAAGAACAATTGACCTCTTCATATATTTTCCTTTACAACCTAACTTATTGCGTCGACCCTCAGAGTATAAAATACAGACATGTTAAAGGAGGATGTTCTTATCATCTCTACATGAGTATATGCTGTAATTATTGGAGATCATCTATAATATATAAAGAAAGTTATCGTGTAGTGTAGTATACGCCTTTATCATTTACCAGCCAACATACGTGTTTTGTGAGATTGAAATATTAATTGCCTTCATGTCCAATTTTTCGCATGCAGTATTCAATATTTCCTCATCTTTAAAAGAGTCTCGCTAGTCTGCGCCCACCTGAGGGAATTGGTGTTAAGAGCAAGGGACTGGGTGAATTATATTATCATTATATGTTTTTTTTTTATTTCATTTTCATTCTTTTTGTTATTTTTGTTTTGCCCCCTCCATTGGAAAAGGGCCCTGCCAGGTGACGATTATCGTTATATATATATATTAATTAATATATATTAAGTAGGATATATAGTATTGACGGATATATATATATATAATATATAATATATATTAGATATATATATATATATATAATATTATATAAGTATATATATTAAATATATATATATTATATATATATGATATTAATACTAATTAATATATAGTATATATATATATTAATATATTAATAGTATATATTATATATAATATATAAAAATAAATTAATTAATTATATTTATAGTGGCGTCGTCCTTATGAGTTGAGTGGCTATATACGCATATCTTAAAAATTATCTTAAAATCTTGATATTTGCTCGCGATTAGGGACTAAAGGTATATTTTAGGGCACCACTGGAAGTTTAGAGTCAAATTGCCTAGTATAAACCAAGGTGTTTCGAATATTATATAGAGTATAATATAATGAGAATAAGATATTTTTATTTATTAATTATATTATAATATATTTATATATTATATATATTAATATATTATAATATATTAGATATATATATAAAGTATATATATATATATTTATATTATAATAGATTAAGATATTATATATATATATATTAATGATATATTAAAGATAATGAATAACTCATAGTATATATATAGGATATATATATAGTTAATATTATATTATATTATAATATCATATATAATATATAAGATATATTAGTATATATATATATATATATATATATAGTATATATATATATATATATTATATATATAGATATATATTAATAATATAATATATGAATATATATAATATATGATATATTATATATATAATAAGTTAATAAAATATTAATAATTATATATGATTATATATATTAATTTAGTATATATATAGTATATAATATATATATATAATATATATATAATATATATAATAATAATATATATAATTAAGATATATATATATGATATAATTATACTATGCTATATATAGATATATTATACTGATATATATAATATATATATATATATAAATATATTATATATATAAGAATATATTATTAATAATATTATATTAATATATATATGTATAGAAATATATATATATATATATTTAATATAATATACTATATATTAATATATATTAATAAATATATATAATAATATATTAATATATAATTATAAATATATATTTATATATAAATAATATATATTAATATGACTAATTAATATATATATATATATGTATATTATATATATATATAATATTT
>JABUQX010001758.1:57500-64008 GCA_015478945.1 Trachelipus rathkii | reverse complement strand
AATAATCAAACAGTGGGCGGAAGAAATATATAATTCCAGAGCTTATAAGCAGAATTTGCGCATTTATATAATAATAATAATAATAATAATAATAATATAATAAAATAATAATAATAATAATAATAATAATAATAATAAAATAATAATAATAATAATAATAATAAATAATAATAAATGTAAATAAATAATAACTTACCTGTTAATCGAAAGTTATTAATCACGCATTTTATGAAATAATTGCAGAAGAAAATATATACTGTATATCTATTACCGACAAATTACAGAAAAATTATTTCCTCTCAAATTGGAACACCTACAGAAAATGTGCGTAACAACGATTAATTGAACATTTTTGAAGAATATATCGCGGAGGGCTATACAGGGAGCTGCTTACCCTTTCTTGCTTCATATGGGAATCAACTTTGGAGAGAGAAAGAGAAAAAAGAGAGAGGCATTTCTGGCACTTTGATCGGGTTGATTGGGGGGCCTTGCGTCGCTTCTACGCTAACTATAATTGGAATGACTGCTTTGACTCTGATGACGCTTCGGCTTCTGCCATTAAGGTGGGAGCTGTAATCGTTGACGGGATGAGCAGGTTCATTCCTTCTTCGACTAAATCTTTCTCTCCTCATAATCCATGTTCGATCGTGCCTGTTCTCTGGCCATTCAGGCTAGAGACAGCAAAGTTACGGGAGGTGGAAAAAATTCTCGATATCTCACATCACTCTCGCTAATTCATTCAGCAGAAATCGTTGCAGGGAACTCTTCGACGAGCAAAGCGGGCTTTCATCAAACGAAAGTGCGCTAACCTCCTTGGTTCTCCTACTGAACAAATCTTTCGCCTCTGCCAAAACATCTCTAACAACTTCTGTAAATCTGCCTCTCCTCCTCTTATTCGAGATGGCTCTGTTGCCAACTCTCCAACTGAAAAGGCAATCTCTTCGCCTCCTATTTCCTCTAACTCAACCTGGACGATTCTGGCATTCCTCCTCCCCCTCCTTCTCCTCTCAGGTGTCCTATGTCTTGCCGTGATTACATTGATCGGGTGCATGGCTCCTGAGTCTATGAACGTTAGGAAGGCGGGGCCCGGAGGCATTCCCTCCCGAGTTTTGAAGGGAGTGTGCTTCCGAAGCTACCCCTCCCCCGTTCAACTATATTCGTCTATGTCTCAAACTAACACTTTCCCTCATGTTGGAAGCACGCACATGTCCACCTATTCCGAAAAAAGGAAGCCGCTCTGATCTTCTAACTATCGCCCTATAGCTCTCACCTGTATTGCTATCAAGATCTTTGAAACCCTTCTTAACGCTCACTTCTTAGACATCTGGAACGCATTCTCTTCTTCGTCGCCAGTACGGTTTTCGGCGTTCGAGGTTATTGGTGATATACTTTCCTATTGTAACCGATTTTATGTTTTCCCCATTACAATTACGAGATATTGCTGTGGCGATTGTCATACGAAAAGTATTTGACGGGTATGGCATGCGTCACTGCTCTCCAAGCTCCCCTCCTTTGGGTTTCCTCTTCTCTTTGCTTACTTATGCTCTAGCTTTCTTTCAAGTCGCTCAATACGGCTTGGTGATGGAGCGACTTTCTCGTTCTTTTTCTGTCTAATAATGTTCTTCGGGTCTCTGTCTTATCTCCTAACTTTATTCTTACTTTTCATTAATGATCTTCTCACCTGCACATCTAACTCTATCCACTCATATGCCGATGACTCGACCCTTCATTCTTCAACTCATTTCAATTCTGCTCCCCTTTTACTTCTAGAATTGCCTCTCGTCTTAATCTTTCCGATCTGATTCTCGCCTGATCGGATAGAATTTCCGGATGGGGTCGTCTCAACCTTGTGAAATTCAATTCTTTAAAAACTCAACTTCTACAAATCTCCCTCTCTAAAACACCTTCTAACTTTACTATCTCTTTCGACGGTTCTCTCGTCTCTCCTGTTGACAATATAAACATCCTTGGCCTTAACATAAACAAAAAAATGTCTTGGAAACCTCACATCACAACGGTTGCTAGGGCGGCCTCAAAGAAACGGAGTTCTGTTTAGACTGCGAGATTTTTTTTCCTCTTCTCAGTTACTCCAGCTATACAAGGGTCTCATCCGCCCTTGTATGGAGTACTGTTCTCATATCTGGGGGCCTTGGTTTCACCCGGCTTTTGGACAGGGTCGAGTCAAAAGCCAAAAGGCTTTTAAACTGTTCTGTTCTTTCCAGTTCACTTGACCCTCTATCTTTGCGGCGCGATGTTGGTGCTTTATCTCTTTTCTATAGGTACCGCAGCGGCAGTGTTCGAGGGAACTTACCACTCGCGTACCACCGCCTTTACGACGCCCTCGTAGCACAAGGGGTGCTGTGTCTGCACACGAGTTTTGTGTTGATGTAGGTAACTCCAGGCTAGTTCGCTTCGGTGCTTCCTTCTTTCCTGCCACATCTGTTCTGTGGAATTCTCTTCCATCTCCTGTGTTTCCTGCTGAATTTAATCTCCCTCACTTTAAAGCCTGCGTCTGTGCTCATCTGCGTAATTTACGCTAGTGGATGAAATTTTAGCGTGCAACACCCCCTCCCTGAATAGGGCTCTGCCCGCGAGTGGTTGACAACTGTATAAAAAAAAAAAAAAAAAAAAAAGGCCCGGGCGTCAGTAAAACTCTGCACTGAAAGAGTATCCAGAACAATGTCTAACGTAAACAATAAAAAAGCCCTCTTTTCTATTAAAATATTGTTGTGGCCTTTTGTCGCTCAATCATTTTGGCTCTATTTCTGCAACGCAGGAAGACCCTAGAATAGGGTCCGATCACCATTAAAAATATACCATATATATATATATATATATATAGAATATATATTGAAATATCCATGAGCTATATTTTTTTTCTACACACATATATACATATATATAATATATATATATATATAATATATATAGTATTTCGAGAATTAGCAATTCAAGTTAGGCATAATCATTAAATTAAAAACAAAATTTTGAAAGGCTTTTATTTTAAAGGGTGGAGATCGATTAAGTACTACAAATCAAGATTAAGAATTGCTACAAGAGCAAACTGTGCAAACCACGTCCATATAAATTAACATATAAGAGCTTATCCGTCACAAACGCTTTATGTTATATATAATATATATATATATATATAATATAATATATATATATTATATATAATATATATATATATATTATATATATAATATATATATATATATATATATATATATATATATATATATATATATATATATATATATATATATATATATAATATATATATATATATATATATATATATATATATATATATATATATATATATATATATATATATATATATATATATATATATATATATATATATATATATATATATATATATATATATATATATATATATATATATAATAATAATATATATATATAATTTTTTATTTATGTAATAAGAATGGTATTTATATATAATATATATATATACTATATAATATATATATATAATATATGCCAACATTTTAATATATATATATATATATATATATATATATATATATAATTATAGGGATGGCACGGAAAAAATCAATTGATATAAATCAACTGATTTTTTCACTTGATTTTTTGTATCAAAAAATCATGATTTTTTGCTTTTATATATATATATATATATATATATATATATATATAATATATATATATATTATATATATTTTATATATAATATATATTATAATATAGATCATGTGATATATTTATTCATAATCTATCTTCTGTATATATATATAGATAATATTCAATTTTTTGCTTTTAAGTTATTTAACTTCAATCGAAATAAAAATTAAAATATGTAAATAATAACAAATTAAAAATTAAAATTTTATAACTATGTCAACAAAGGATCATGTTTCAAACAGGTTTCTTTATTTCTGATGTAACATTTATTAATATTGCAAATAATATCAGGTGTTACTATTAAGTATTAATCGACCCCTTATTCACTATTAAAATTATCCGATTCTCAATATCGATAATTTTTATTTATATTATGAAGTTTTTAATATATTTTTTTCAATTTTCAACAAACTATTGGCATTGTAACCTGCACTCTTTAGAGTTGCTGTTTTATTGTCAGACTATAGGCCCTATTTTAAGATTTTGATTTACATAGATTGAATAAATCACTTCAAAAATAATACTATATCGAACTTAAAAAACGTTTGTTTACAAATTATATTTCGCGTGACGTGACGAATCTGAAAAAATCCAAAATTGATTTTTTTCTCAAAAAATCAAAAATCACCAACCCTGCTCATAATACTACAAAGTAGAGTTGGCTGAGCATCGGAATTTCCCGCAAAGCACCGCACCAGGGCAATGAAACTGTGTGTGCCGCACCGCACCGCAAAACATTAGTTATTCAATTACTATACACAATTGTCAGCAATCTTTAATATCACCAAACAATTCTGTAACTCATGAAGGAAGGATACGATATCACAATTTGGTTAAATGAGTTCATTTCATTAAGCTATCAAACAAACTAACTATTTACATATTTTATTTTCAAAAATCTAATAACCCTAGTTCAAATAGTTATAACTATAAACTATGTTCTATGAGGAACAGTTGGCGTTTTTCCTTTCTTCTCTTAAACCAATATTCTGAATTCAAAGTTATGCACTTTCAAAGACTAATAAATATAAAGCAAAATTTAACGTGCAAATTTTTATTTAATTAGCTAAAAAAATAAATGAAAAAATATCTTTTCAAGTTTCTTCTAATAAATACTAGAAAAATGTGTCATTTGAAGTGACTGACTGGCTTAAATCTACTTGCTTCTCAGTTAATTCCTCGGGGATTAATTATATTTTACTTTTAAATTAAATTAAAGTTAATATTTACGAGGTGGGATCTGTGGAATCATTTAAGAATTCAATAGTCTTTTTAAGACTTTACTTACTGTTCTAAATGCATTTTTCGTGTTGATACATGTTATAAGGTATTTTCAAATTAAAAAAAAAAAAATAGAGTGGGTGGGAGTAAATAAATAAATTATAGAAGTAAATAAATAAATTATAGAAGAAACTGTTTTGAGATTTATTTTTAAAATCATAAGTCAATTAAGCTTATTCTAGTTTTTGGTCACAAAACATATTACAGCTTTTTTAGCATTATAATAAGAAAAGGGAGTCTTGCCAATGATAGTTCTAGAAGGAAGTAGTGATAAAAGGAGAAGCAATGAAGTGGCCACGCCTGTAAAAAAAAATGTTTTACATAATATGGTCTGACTTACATGAAGTGTCGCATGGTGTTCTATAGCAGAACAAGTGATTAAAAGAGAACGTCAATGTGAGACACAGGTCGTAGAAAAACAATGATTTTACTTTTTAGACATGAAAAGCCGAACTAATATGTCGTTCATTCTAAAAGTGAAATATGAAAAGCGGTTTGAAAAGGAAAGAAATATGTTTGTGAATGTTTTCTACATATGGAGAAAATAATAAATGCGTGAATAGAAGTACGTAAAAAAATTAAAGAATTTAATTAACGGGAAAGTGGTCTCTAATAAGAAAAATGAGCCTGCACACACACACACACACACACACACACACACACACACACACACACACACACACACACACACACACACACACACACACACACACACACACACACACACACACACACACACACACACACACACACACAGGGTAGTCACTTCATAAGAACATTAAAATATATGACAGAAAAAGAAACGAAGTCATTGTCTAGAGGAGGATAGTTGCAAGCTGGATAATACGGTGTCCTTATGTTAAATTAGTACGTTAATGGATACTTAAATGTTGACAAAAGTGGAAAAATTTCTGGTTATGAGCTGCCGACAAAAGAATCTGGTAGAAAAATAGTATTTTGGCAAAATTGACTTGGAGGAGCAGATCGTACGCTTATAAACGATTTCTAAACACGTAAACAAGAATATGATTGAAGATTGTGAAGAAAGAAAAAAAATTGAGTTTATGCGTAGTCAAGGATGAAAGTGTGTGTTCTGAACAGAATGAAGAAAAAACAGACAATTGCAAAATGAGTAAAAAATGGAAATTAAGTTAGTGTTTTGGGAAACAGAAACCTGACAAAGAAGAGCAAAAGCGAATTAATCATATATATATATATATATATATATATATATATATATATATATATATATATATATATATATATATATATATATATATATATATATATATATATATAATATATATATATATATATACATATAAATAATATCATATATAATATATATATATATATATATATATATATATATATATATGATGTGAGAAATTTACATTTTCACATACAAACAATGCCGCCTATTATATATTTAAAATTGTTTTATATTGTACTAGCCAATGGGGAGGCGAGATTTGGATTGTAAGGGTAGGAGCGTCATCAACGCCCTGCACCGGGAGGAGTGCCCCACGATACCTTGTGGCCGGAGGATGCTTCA
>JABUQX010001758.1:40000-42500 GCA_015478945.1 Trachelipus rathkii | reverse complement strand
ATAAGTATATATATATATATAATATATATTATAATATATATAATATTATATATATATATATATATCTATATTATATATATACTTAGTGATGGATCCGGATGTCAAATTTTGACTGTTTGCGGATGCGGATCTGGTAAAGATGATGAGAATGGCGGATCTTAAACGTAGTATGGAGGATGCGGATTGCGGACATGTTTACTCTTTGAAGTTTGAATTAAAAATAATAAAATAATATAACATATATATATATATATATATATATATATATATATATTATATAATATATATATATATATATATAATATATAATATTATACTAATATTATATATATAATAATATAATATATAATTATATATATATATATATATATATAGATTATTATTATATTATATATATATTATATATATATATATATATATATATATATATATAATATATTAATAATATATATATATATATATATATATATATATATTATACTATAAATTTATTCAATTACTTTAATAGAAATATAAAGAAGGGGAGTGGTTTAAAATAGGAGAGGGTCTGAGACAAGTGTGTTATGTTTCCATGGTTGTTTAATATCTTTATAGAAGTGTAGGTTATAGCGATAATTGGATAGATTTGGGAAAATGAGCTGCTATGAAATCTGAATGAAATAATTGGCAGATAAGTCGTCTACTTTTTGCCACGACGATTCTTGGTTGATTGCCGATACAAAGGAGAAACTGCGTGAGCGCGATTTCGGTTGCTTGAGTTTGAACGAATGTGCCAAAAAAGTGGATAAAAATAATGGTCAGCTAAAAGTAAAAGTGCATGAAAATTAGGCAATAATACCAAAAGAGACGTTCTCAAATTCTAGGGTTGGATATCATAAAGGTGAAGGGGAGAAGCCTAAAGCAGAGACAAACAGCTTTTAAGATACTCTAGGAACGGATCTTGGGCTATTTCGGGCATGACAGAGAAGAGTTGAGCATAGGGTTCTGAGGGTGAAAGAGTATTAAGCAGCCTGAGAGAATTATGGAAAAGTATGGAAATTTGAACAAAAGGAAGTATAGAGAATGAAATTGTTCGATGGTATATTTCTTCCAACTGTTTGCTGTATGGATTGTGAGACGTGGCAATTAAAGCAGCTTAGACAGTTATAATAAGTAACTGAGGATTTGTATGATAAAGTTCTTTAGACGGTAATAGTATGTGCATATAGAGAGTGATAGAAATTAAGAAATAAAGGATAAAGGGGTAATGTTGCCGATGAGGGAAGAAATGTCTATGGAAAGAACAACTCAAGAGTACTATGATGGTATATATGGTCGCGTGCTTAGGAATTGAAGAATAATAGATTTGATCTAAGATTAGTTTGTTAAAGTCCGGAAGGTTGGTAGGCAATATGGAGAAAGGGGCAACCCAAATGGAGGTGGGTTGATGGAGTAAAGGAGCTATTAATGCAAAGTGATTAAGTATGGTGAGGAGATAAGATTAACCGCGAGATAGGATCAACTTTATACGAAAGTTCCCGTCACAGCGGTTTGCCTTAACTGAACAACCTGGAACATAGCAGAATAGTGACAAGAACCAATACCCGATCCATAACTGAAATCCACCCTGCAGTTATGTGGGAGACGATAATATAAATAAAATAGATAATAATAATAATAATATAATAATATATAATAATAATAATAGAACAGATAATTAATACTAATAATGCAGATTAAAAAAAGCACTAATGATAAGATACCCCATCCCGTTCTAAAATAAGAATATATAATAAAATAATATATTAGTGAGGACATGAAACATGACCATGAATAAATATATATATATATATATATAGTATATATACTAATTAATATATATTATTAGTATATACTATATATATATATATATATATAATCATATATATATATTATATTATATTATATAATATATTATATATATATTAATATATATATCTATATATATATTGATATATACAGAAATCGAAATTCAAAATTACAATTATTCCCATAAACTCCCATGATAAAGATGCAAAATAATATTTATTTTATATATATGCATTTAATCAAATGAAGAAAACATCCTCAACATCCTCATTTTCAAAAGAGGATCGCGGATGTGCCGTAAGTTGAGGATGCGGATGTCAATTTAGGTGCGTATGTTCCGCAAATGCGGATGCGATTCATCGGTCCATCAACTAATTATTATATATCGTATAATATATAATTTGTATATATACTATATATATATATATTTAAATATATATATATTAGTATCGTGATTACAGCACTAAGTCTGAGTTATTGAATGAGAGTAATAGGCTAGAGCTAAAAATATATATATAGTATAATATAGTATATATAATATATATAATATCATATATATATATAATATATAGGCCTACTCTAAATTAAGGGGAAAACAAATTCCTCTTAACACCTGATTATCATGCTGATATGATACCATGGCCTGATGATAGTTTGTGCAAGATGGTAACAT
>JABUQX010001758.1:12500-25000 GCA_015478945.1 Trachelipus rathkii | reverse complement strand
ATTATTATTTAATATAATATACTATATTATATTATTATTATTATTTATTATTAATTATTATATTATTATATTATTATTAACACCTTAAAAATATTTAAATTCTGGTCGTTAATTTGCAATTTAACCTTTTATACCAATTTACCAGGGTGCGCTGACAAGGACCACACAAATGCACAACACCATCCCACTTTCCCCATCTCCGCTCTATGGAAACTGAAATTATTCGACAAAAGATGCTCTTAGTTATCGATGTGTAATAATTTAAAAGCGGCAAGTAAGACTTACAGCGCATAACAAAAATTCGCAATTCCCTGGTTAATCTCACTCTTTCTCGCCATTAATTAATCCAACACCGCTAAATGATCACTTCTATACTACTAGATGGCATGAACAAAATTCTTTTGGCCATCTCTTCGACTTCTTTGAATTATGAGTTTTGTTCCTCTAAACCACATACGAGGATCTATCTCAAATCGGTCCTTTTCTTCTAGATATCCGACAATCTTCTAATGCACTTGAAATAACCTCTAATTCGGATCGTTATCCACACTTGATGTTAAATGAGCGTTCATAGTTTCAAGCAGATTTTTGCTTGGATTTTGAAGTTGCTTATTCTGCAGTATTAAATCTGGTAAAGAGGCTCAGTAATAGATCCTATTTATATTAATTCGACATAAAGTTATTAACATTGTTTTATTTCTTCCTGAAATTATGTCGCTTAAAACATAAGTGTTAAAGAAAAATTCCCTTATAATACGAGGATCTGATACGCGAACTAAATACAAGAAATTCAAATATCAACAACTTCGATGTTAACTCCGAATTTATTGTTCGTATAGCTGACTAATTCAGCCTTACTTTCAGCCTCGAAATCTGGGGTCAGGTGAAGATTTAACGACACAATAAATGGAATTACTTTTGATATAGAGGACGAATCGAAAGGCTTACATTTTTTAGTAATTCTTCAAATATCTTCATTAGGGTAATACATTTGAATCTGAATTATAAAATCAGAACTATTAAGTTGTCTTATTCTAGAAAGTATTTGAGGCAGTAAAGCAAACAATACTTAGTTTCTATAAATAACAAGAGGAGAGAGGGAATTTTATGATAGATAAGATATTTTTTAAAAAGATAACTTCATAACAACCGCCAATATCGGGAGGAAGACCACGTGACAACCGCGGTGCAGATGTGCGGTGTTAGACATGACAACGCGTTGCCGGTTGCAGTTCGTTGTCCCATTTGCGCGTTATCGATCCATCACTTAATATATATATATTATATAATATATATATTAGGTATAGATATCACTTTTACTAATATATATATATATATATATATACGAACATATTACATATTATATTATATATATATAGTAAATATAATAATATATAATATATATATATTTATTTCCACGAGTCTCAGAGCGGATTCACAATTGAAATATTTGCATCCACAGACGTATAAACGAAAGAAAACCGCATCTGCGGATGTATAAAACGAAAGATCCTCCTCCACGGACGTCATAAAATTTCAGATACGAGACGTGATATTACCGAATAACAAACTCTTGATGAAGCTGAACCAAAACTATATTATTAAAGATAACGTAAAGCCTCCTAAAATTCTCAAACCACTAGATACAAAGAAAAGTGCAACCTATGTCTACTTTGCCATATTTTACTAATTAAGGTATTCTAATTTTTCCATTAAAAATAACAAGAATCATCAAGCTCGCATTAATGAGTCATTCAATTGAGTCATTCAATATAAAAATGTAAGGTATGAAATGTTAACAGCAAGGGCCGATTATTTCAAAATTGGTTTTTGTTTATTAATATCTAATAAAAAAAATCCATATTTAAACATTATTATTAAAATAAAAAATAATAATAAATACCGATAAAGCAACGAGTAGGATTGTTAATTATATTTTTAGTGGTACTACAAATCCTAAAAAAGAAATGAACTTTTGGTATAAATTTTAAGGCAAAACTCTTACCTCATTAAACTTCACAAACAAAAAATAGTTTCACTTATTTCGTCTTTAATTACCAAAACGCCCTAAATTTTTTATCTATTAATTCAACCTTCAGTCTAATTATCCTGATTAATATATATATATATATATAATATATATATATATATATATAAATATATATAAATAACATATATATATAATAAATATTATGATATATATATATACTATAATAATATATTTAGATAATATTATTATATTATATTATATATATATAATATATATTATATATACTAATATATATATAGTAGAGTATAATATATAGTATAATATATATATATAATCACACTTGAAACAAAGTACAAGTACTTGTACCAAAGTACAAATACTAAAGTACTTGCACTTGAGTCTGATGTACTCGGAAAAAATAAAATTCTCTCAAGCAGTTTTAAGTACGTTAAATTTTAAAAGTAAAAGTCCTAAAAAATATCATTTTTCTTGAAAGGGATAACAAAGCGTACGTATGATACTCATATTTAAGACTTTTCCTAGAAGTTCTTGAATTTGGATAAATTTCGCATTTATTATTATTATTATTATTATTATTATATTATTATTTATTATATTATTATTATTATATATTATTATTCATTATTATTATTATTATTCTATTATTATATTATTATTATTAGGGGTGGACCAAATCTCCATTTTCACCATTTGAGGATGCGGACTTACTTTTATTTCCGCGGATGCGAATAATTTACGTTACGAAGTTTATTAGCCACAGGTATCTGATATTTTAAGTTACTAAAAAATATATCATTTATCAGTTAATCGTCGCTATTATTATGATTAGGAGCCCTATTTAGGGGATTTCAATGACCAAAACGATTAGTGGTTTGGGTCCTCTTACACTGATTCAGAAGGGGATTATATATATATATATATATATATATATATATATATATATATATCTATATATAATATAAACTATATATATATATATAGCATGTTCCTCCTTATCTGCTGCTCAACCCACAAAATTACTTTCATCTATATATATATATCCCTATCTTACAGCACATCATCTACATGGACAAAATACTAGATAATATATATATATAACTATCAATTTACTATACGTACCTCGATTTACAAAAATGATATATATCTATATGATATATATATATATTTATGCATGAGTGAATAATTAATATATATATATATATAATATATTATATAATATATATGAGAGGAACTATTGCGAACCTCGATATATCCGATTCTCAGGTACACCTTTGATTTAAGCTTCACCACTAGACATTTTATCCATAAATAGCCAATCTTTTTCCAATTGGTAAATCTGAGCACAGTCACAGAACTCTTAACTTTAATGTTTTTTTAATACCTTCTATCCAACAGCTTCATCACAGCCTAAGTGTATCTTCTGTTACTTTATTCGAGTTGATTGGAGAGAGCTTTGCATTGCATTACGTGTGTGCGGTAGCTCTCTACAAACCATGTTTCATGGGTGATTGATTAGACTGGGAAGACTCTTCGCCTTCTGCCGATAAAGTGGTGAACTGCAAAATCACTGATGGTATGAGCAGGCTCATTACTTCTACATCTAATCATTCTCCTCAAAATCCAGTTTGAACTTGCTTGTTTCCGTGCCATTCAGACTAGACAGTGCCTATAGGGAGTGGAACAATTCTCCTTCTGCTATAGCACTCGCTAGTTTTTAATTAACTCTGAATAGTTGCTTAGATTTTTCTTTTCTTTGAAACAAAGAAAAGAGGACTTTCATAAACAAAAGTGAGGTGACCTTTGGTTTTGCTACTCGCAAATTTTTTCGGCCTCTTGACAAATATCTCAAATAATTTTTGCAAATATGAAATTTCCTCTCTTATTTCATTTTATGGTTTTCTCCATCTGAAAAGTCTAATCTCTTTAGCCTTCTGTTTTCCTCTACCTCAACCCTAGACAACTTCGGAGATCCTCCATCAGCTCCTTCCCCTCTCAGATGACTAATGCCTTACCTGTGACTACATTTGATGGTGTACAGGCTCCTGAAATCTACGAACATTAGGAGGGCTAACGACCCGGATGACACTTCCCCCAGAGTTTTTAGAGAGGGTGAGTCTAAGCTGACGCCGTACCTTGTTAGATTTTACCTTCTGTCCCTCAGTATTAACAATTTACCTAGGTGTTCGAAGTGCATACTTGTCCAACCTATTCCGAAGAAAGGAAGTCGCTCTGACCTTTCTAACTATCGCCCTATTGTTCTCGCTTGTATTTAGTGTAAAATCTTTGACACCATTTTTAACTTTCATATCTTGAATTATCTGGTATTTCGTTCCTTTCTTTCCGAACAAAGAAAGCATGGCTTTCGGCGTTGGAGATCTACTGATATATATATATATTATATATATATATAATTATCTTATATAACTAACAAGAATATACTATAATTATAGTATATATTAGTATATATATTATAATATACATTGAATATCAATATCATAGTACGAGACTATATATTATATATATATATATAATATATAAATAAATAAATAAAAATAAATAAAAATAAATAAATAAATAAATAAATAAATAAATAAATAAATAATAAATATATATATAATATATATTTATAAAATATAATATTAATTTTATGTTTATATATATATATATTATATATATATATATATATATATATATATATATATATATATATATATATATATATATATATATATATATATATATATATATATATATATATTATATTATATATATATATATTACTATATAGTATATCATCCACCCTCTTTTCCCAAGACTGGGGGGTATGTGCGAAACCATGCACCGGAAACAGAAAAGTAGTAGGATAACATGACACAAGTCGAAAAGAAAGCCCAGCCTTACCGCCCCCTTTATACCTTTTAGTGAAAACTCGTCGCAGTCAGAAAATCCACCCTGGAGCTTCACGGGACCGAGACGAACCTTCACTATGGCATCTCGTCAGTGTGGGATTCATCCTTGGCCCAGGTGGGCCACAACCATACCCCCCCCCCCCCAAAAAACCCCCCCCCCCACCCCCCCTTATCCCCCTCTCTTCTCGCTCTTCTGCAAACTCACATTTCTCTCCTCCAGGCATTCCTTTACTAACTCATCCACTTTTTCTTCGGTCCCCCACCCGGTCGATTCCCAGCACACTCACCACTATACATCCGTTACCGTCCCTTCATCCATCCTTTCCACATGACCAAAGCATCTCAACGTACTTTCATTTATTCTCTCATTTACCCCTTTCTTCACACCACACAACTCTCTAATACGTTCATTCCTCATTTTATCAATTCTTCACAAAGCTAACACGTCACTAAGAGTGTCCATCTGAACACACTGTTCTTTAGATCTATACCTCTTATTCCAGACCATTTCTCCCATATATATATATATATAATATATATATATATATATAATATATATGATAAATATACTATTTATATATATATATATATATAATATATAGTATGGTAGGTGGGTTGGGGTCACGCTACCACTTATTTATGCCCTACAAATGAGCATGAATGCCTTGGATTTCTGGTGTATGTTTTGGCACCGACCGCCCAGTCTGGGGAACCAAGGGGACAGTTGATGATGATGATACCTAGTATAACCTATATGCACTATATACTATTCTATATATATATATATATATATACTATATTATATATATACTATATATATATATTTTAATATATTACTATATATATATATATAGACGTATATTATATATATTATATACACTATATATATATCTTCTCAAGTACAGGTTTATGGTTTACTACTCTTAGCGGTTTTAGAGAACCTTGTGTGGTGGCTCTTTACAAATCATATTTGACAGGGTATGATGTGCCTCGCTGCTTTTAAAACTCTCCTCCTTTGTGTTTCCTTCTTCGCTTTGCTTATTTTTATCAAACTTCGTTTAAATCGTTTCCTAAGTTGCGATCTGGAGACTTCTTTATCCTATTGTCAATAAAGGTTTCCCCAGAGTTATCAACTCTATTCCTCCTTTCCATTAACGACCTCAGTCGCTCATGAAACCTTTTATATTCAAATGTGGATGTTTCGACACCCAGTTCTTCCACTCATTTCAAATCTGTAGCCTAGATACAAATTGGCAAGTTGTATATTTGAATTTTGAACCATCATTCCTTAGTTATAGGTGATTCATGAAATCCACAATCCCCATAAAATCAGCATCAGTATTTGCCAATGCATTATTATTGGAGGTGGCATGGATATCCGCAGATACTAATGCGATTTTGTGTATAGCATAAATTGAAAAAGTATTGCAACATATTTGATCTTCTTTACTAGATCCTAGATTCAAAATGAAATTTTGGAGAACAGATATGAAAATCAGAATGAAGAAATGTACATTACAAATTTCGAAAGATGTAGAAACTCTGATAACAATAGGATATTTAATAGAAGATATTTCAGTCAGCTTTAGGGGTGATCAGAATATATACATATAATTTATATATATAGTATATTATATATATATATTATATAATACATATATATTTAGTATATATATATAATATATATATATTTATATATATATATATATATATTAATATATATAGGGTGATTCAAAACCCTCTGCGACATACTCGGAGGGCTGATAGAGCAAACGATAAGGAACATTTATTGTTAAATAACCTATGTTGTATGACGCTTCCGTTTCAAAGTTACGGACGATTGAAGGGACACTAGTTTATGGTTGTGTGACGCGTCGCAAGTAGGTTACCGACGATTTAGGTTACTCAATTTTAATGTGTGTTTGTGGGCGTGCGTACATTGCTGGTACGCTTACGTGCCTCGCGAAACACGTGGCAAACCTTTACCTTGCCCAATTCATCGTTGATTCAGTACAGTGTAGACATTGATTACGAATGGATCACTATACTCTTCCCGAGTTAACAGACATGATAATGTGTTAAGGTGCGGCGAACGGAAATGGACGAAGAGCGCACCTCACGTACCGGGAACGGTTTCCACACAGAAATCACCCCCACCACATAATGTTTGCTCGCCTTCATCAGCGCCTTCGAGAAAATGGGACCCTTCGTCCCCGGTGCATTGGTGGAAGACCGCGTAGTACGAGGACTCCTGCGTTTGAAGAAAGAGGGCTTGGAGCGAGTCGCCAGAGACACGTCGACTAGACACGTGCCATTGCCATTGCTATGGGTTCAAATCAGCTGTCTGTGGTTCGGGTCTTGCAAGAGCAAGCCTCCATGCATACCAACCTACAGAAAGTAAACAAGGACTTGGCCAAACGACTTCGCACCCCGTGTGCGAATTGCCCGGTGGTTTCTGCAACCGAAGAATCCATAATCCTGCCTTTCCTGCACTGCTTGTTTACCGATGAGGCGTGCTTCACACATGGTGGCTACTTCAACAGCAGAAACAGACACATATGGGACGAGGACAATCCGCACGGAATGTTCATCAGAGTTCACAGGCGAAATTTACCAACATCTGGGGTGGAATTCTCGGGGATTATCTGCTGGGACTTGTCATCATTCCCACACTGTTTGGATGGACCTGCGTACCTGCAACTACTCCAGAACAAGCTTCCGCAGCTCATGGACGACATACCCCTTGCGACCCGCAGGGACATGTGGTCCCAACATGATGGCGCTCCAGCGCACTTCAGCCACCAAGTACGGGCGCATCTGAATAGAGTCTACACTGACAAATGGATAGGGAGAGGGGGACCTGTTGCGTGGCCTGCATGACTACCATAGATTGTATTTTTCCTTCGGATCCGGTATTTGTTGCTGTTGTGTACATTAACCCAGTCCACACAAGAGAGGAACTGATTCAGCGAATATTCACTGCGTTTGATCAATCAGACACAGTGAGGGCATGTTCGGTAGAGTCCGACAAGCAATGGCACGGCGATGTAACGAATGGTAATCAGTACAGGGCAGACAACTTTTGAACACTTCCTGGTAATTTTCCCCAATAAATATTTCATAACAAGCTACCATTGTTTGCTTTACAACCTTCGCCGTCAAAACACATGACGTGTAACAAAATATCCCTTATTTGTTACCTCTATTCAACCTCGGAGTATTACAGATGTACGCACGGCACACATACATAACATTAGAATTACCCAAAATCTCCGGTTACGAAGAGTAACGACACGTCAAACAACATCACGTGTTATACCTTACATCATCCGTAACTTGAAACGAAGCGTCATACAACAAGTTATTTAAACAAGTAAATGATCCTGTATCGTTGTGCTCTATCAGCCGCTCCGAGTTTGTCGGCAGAGGTTTTGATCACCCTGTATAAATTATATATATATAGTATATATATTATATATATATTAATAATTATATATATTATATATATATTATAGTATATAATCATATATATTATATATATATATATATTATATATATATATATATATAGATATAATATATATTATATATATATGTATGTATATATATATAAATATATTTTATATATATATATATATATATATATATATATATATATATATATATTATATATATAATATATATTTATATATATATATTATATATATATATATAATATATATATATATAACTATATATATATATATACTGTATATATCACTATCATTATCATAAATGTAAAATTTATATTATTATTATATTAATTATTATTATTATTATTATTATTATTATTATTATTATTATTAATCAAGATGTTCGAACCCGCTGGAATAGCACTTTCTAATGCTGGAGCGCATTGAAAATAATAAGAGAACTTTACAGTTCTACATAGCTAACCAGTTCTAACTGCAAGTGACTGCCAGTTGCTTGAGGAAGGTTTGGTATTATTTGAGTCTTTTTATGATAACCAATGAAGTAAATAGGTCTAAGTCCATGTTTTCTTCGGTGATAACTCATGTCAGTGCTTTAGATCTTTTCCTTTCAAATATTGATTGGTAATGAAGATGGTGATGTGCAAACAACGAAAATAGAACTCGATAAAGACTTGAAAAAAACTTTTATGGAGAGCTGTGATTTGAATGGTAGATTTAATATTGATGATGATAATGCTTAGGTGTTAGTATAATTGTTGATTCACTATATAAGATGAGTATTTTTTCTCAAACTGTTAAAAAATGGCTTCGAAAGGGAATAAGGATGAAATAAAAGATGTTGTAAAGAACAAATTTAAAGATATTGATGAGGGCTTTGAGAATGTGGAACAGTCATCATCCTCGCCCTCAAAAAATTCTTTTCCAAGTAGTAACCCTAATAGTGAGCCCTCAATACCATCAACATGATGAACACATTCAACTGATCTAAGACCTGTTATCACAAAAAGATATAAATATATATTTTGCTATTGTCATAGTGAAGAGAGCAAAGAAAATGAGAAGGAAACCAAAAGGAGAAAAAATATAAAAAGAAATACCAAAACCAACCGAAGACCTAAGTAAAAAATAATAAAGTTATATAAAAGAAAAATCAATTTCTCCAAAGACTACAGAAGATAAAGTTCTGCAATGATGGAGTAGTAAAAGAAAAGTTGTCATACGTCACAAAAAATTTGCAAGAAAGGCGTTTGAAGTTTTTGCTTCATCAGTACATTCAGAGAGGCCTATTTGAAGCAGGTAATGTATTTAATGAGAACTGAACTAGTTTTACTGCATCATCATAATCGACCATTCATATAAATGTACATATAAAATTAAAATAGTTAGGAAAATAATGATTAAAATTTGTCAGTTTTTATTTTATAATGTTCAATAACTAAATCTTGAAAATATGTTGGTACGAAAATGGAAGAAAATTAAGTCATATTTTCCATGTTTATTTTATATTAAATAAATAAATACTGAATATGTTTGTGACTGTGTCAGCATTGTTGTTAAACTAACTCGCATTTCGAAAGTAGTATAGTATAGCCTATACAGTAAAGAACTACATAAGGGGTGAGCTCAAATTATCAGGTATAAAATTTCTCTTAAATAATTAATAAATTATAAGAAAAATTTACGGTAGGATCTGGCTGGAGCCGGAACAGATCTTTGAGAAAATGATGGCCAGATCCAGTCAGAACTGGAACCGAATCCGATATACCTACCTCTACTTACATACATCACAACATCACACTAATTTCTTTTATATATATATATATATATATATATATATACACTACCTCATATAATTTTTTCTTTCCCCTGAACTTCTTGGAGGGAACTCTCCTACGGATTTTAGACTGGTCACCATCACGTGCATTGGCATAAGAATTATAATCTTTAGTTCGCGAAGATAGCGGGGTGGAAACTGGATTAATTTTATTAGATACCGACGAAATCTCTCTCTCTACTGAATACCCAATAGTTGAATGCCTCCTCCGGGAAAGACGGTCGTCTCGAGAATCGCAAGACAATGAGTCAGAGACATCATCCCTCTGCAAATTCCTCTCAACAACCACTTTCCCATTTAGGATTTTATAGTTAATTTCGGTAGGTAAGCACCAAGACAATGGTCTCCTTGTCTTTAGAACGTTGTGTTCCCGTTCAATAACACTAGTAGTCTTGTTAGTCGCATCCCATTCCTCTTCAACAAGGGATAGAATCGGATTTTTTCTTCTTAGCGTAACCCTATCACTCATTTTAATTAGCTATTAAAGCTCTTTTTATTATCACACAATTACAAATATTAAAAACCCGGCTTAACAATTAATAAACGTTCAATTCGAATTGGCATTTTGTCACGTAGAGAAATTCTATTAAGCACTACATTATTATAGTTTCAACTCCAAACTTTATACTCGTGAAGCCTTTTAATAACACAAAACATTTCTCAACTTCCAAAACAAGTAACCAAAGCGAACGAAGTATTGTATTAATTTATAATTTATACAACTAATATAATACAAGTTAAAAATAATTTATGCGAAATCACACGTAATAATTCTCTTTCGAAACAATTTTTATTCGAAACTGAGTAAAGAGAGACGAGTAACGTATTCTTCTTTTTCTGTGTCACAGATAAGATTGCAGATAAGCTTTGAGCTTTGATAACGTACGAAAACAAAAGTCATGATAACGAGGATAGAGGAGAGGAGAGGAAGGAATGAATAAATATATGAAAACCACTACAATTACGATATTAGGTAACTGACTAGATCACTAGAACAATACAAAGTTTACAGACAAATATCCTAGATTACCGGTTATCAATTTAAGTATGCATGTTTAAAAGGGTGTGCTGTTGGTAAATGAAACATTCCATAAAAGTTTTTAACTGTAATGTAAATTAATTTACGCAACATATGTTATCACTAGTTAAGACCAAATAAAGCTGGACTATTTAAAATATAAATTTGAAAAAAAAATTAATAAATTTTAAAACTCACTACAAAATCATAGTTTATTAGACAGCTTAAAATGATTCCTAATCTCATCTCAACAACAATTATGTGCATTTAATTTTACTAATTATTAATTTTAAATCATACCATATATATATATATATATATATATATATCCCTCCTCCATCTATATATATATATATCTCTATACACTCCTCCACCATATATCATATACACTATATATAATATATATATATATATATACTAAATATATAATATATATATATATATATATATATATATATAATATATATAATTATATATATATATATATATATATAAAATCATTTAATTAATTTGTAGTCACGAACCTCTCTCTATCCCATGAATTGGGAGGTTCATTACCTACCTCAGTAGGTTGATAGCCATGAGAAATTGAGTTACATGTATTTTCTGATAGATAGCAAACCCTGCTTCGGTTCAATGTATTTGGAATGTCTAGTCACCGTGGATGTGGTTTCGAATCCAGAAGCATGAGAGAGAGTGTGATTTTGTATGTTATAATAGACTGTTCGGTTGTATGTGTTGGCTAGGTTTTTAGTGATGTGACGGCATTGAGATTAGTATAATTCACTATGCGTGAAACTATATTCATAATCTAATACTGACAGCAATTTTATGTGTCTAATCAGGAAGCCGGATCGAGATTCAAACTCTCGCTCTCGCGAAAGAAAAACTACGATCCTTATTCCTTAAACAAGAAAAAATATCGCCTTAATTCACTGGGCCTCCGTATATATATATATATATATATATTATATATATATCTCATATATCTATACGTATATATGGATATATATGATATATTTAACAAACAAAAGAAAAAATATCGACGTAACTCCCAAGGACTTTTTATATATATATATATATATATATATATATATATATATATATATATAACATATATATATAACATATATTATATATATATATATACTATACATATATACTCATATATATATAACTACTCTTTACCTCCTCTATAACTATACTATCTCATTAACTGCTACCATATATATACACCTATATATATATATATATAT
>JABUQX010001758.1:0-5000 GCA_015478945.1 Trachelipus rathkii | reverse complement strand
TATAATATATATATATATATATATATATATATATATATATATATATATATATATATATATATATATATATATATATATATATATATATATATATATATATATATATATATATATATATATATATATATATATATATATATATATATATATAATGAATAGGGGAATCTGCATAGAATAATGAATAAAGATGGTGCTTTCGAATGAAATGAATGTGACTAGAATGTGGTAGAACACTTCGAAAATCTGTATAACATTGGCGGTAATGAAGAAGAGGTGAAAGTGAATGTGTGGGTTTGATGGTTGCAGAAGGAATAGGTATTTTGGTGATAGGAATTCATTAGAAAGGAGGGAGGGCAATAATTAAGAACCAGAAAGTTGAAGAATGGTAAAATCTACGAAATAGATGAAATTACGGTGGAAATGATCAAAACGACGGAAGATGGTGATTGATTGGACTTACAGTTGTGAAAAAACAAAGCATTTATATAGGAGTATGTTCAGGATAGGAAACAAATAATGTTCCCTTATATAAGGGTGAGAGAATGGGAGATAACAAATTATAGGGGAATTGGTTTATTAAGTGTAGTAGGAAGATATATACTTGTATTTTGGTTGAGAAAGAGATCGTCGAGTGACTGAAGGACAGATTGTGAAGAACAAGGTGGCTTAGAAGTGGTAGAGGATAGGTGGATCAAATCTTTACACATTAAAACAAATGATTGAGAAAATAAGGAGATGAAGAATAAGGACAGGATCCAATATTTGGTTCGGACTGAACTCCCCTCTAAAAATGGAAATAAAATTCGGAATTTTCAAACGGTTTTGACTATAACACCAAACTGTAGCTTTTATTTGCCCTCTAAAACGTCGTTTTAGAGTGTTTTTCTGTGCCGATGGTCATTCTTTCAAGTTTTCAATTTTTCAAGGCCATATTTTTGACATTTTACTATCAACTTGAAGATTTTTGAAATATCTTCAAACTTGAAATATACTAAGATTGGCATTACCTACAAAAGTCACGTCGTACTTTTATTTTTTAATTTTGTGCTCAGCAATGTCAATTTCAAAACCCACTTTTGGTTTTGAAATGAAAAATTATAATTTTTTCTGTTCATGCGAAGTGGATGAAATTTCAGGGCATATGTAGTCGGGAGATGCACATTTCCCATAGATAGTTTCTTTGTATATACAGTAGTTTTGGATTTATTCCTGGAACAAAAGTACCTCAAAATATTTTTGGAAAATTTAAAAAAAATATTCTTTGACTATACAAAAATATCTAGAGTGGATATATCCTTACTTGCTCACCTGAAGTCTGAAAATTTTTATGTTAATCAGTTATTAAGGAAAAAAAATATAAATATTCACTTTCAAAATTCAATTTTGGAAGAGTGAAATATTAATTTTTCCATATCAGTCAACATCAAATTTTCAGGGCTTGTATAGTCGACAAGATACATCTTTTTACGCAATTAATTTTTAACATGGTGAAGAGAAAACCCCACAAAAATTTCATTTTTTTTTTTTGAAAAATTGTTCCAAGAACAAATCTAAAGGACTAAACATAAAAAGTATCTAAGTAAAAAATGTGCAACTCCCGACTATGCCTGAAATATCATCATAACACAGTGAAAAGATATATAATTTAATAAACAAAAAATGGAGTTTTAAAACCTATCTGAGCAAAATTCAAAAAAGTCATACGACATTACTAATGGACCCATCTAGCCATATTCAGTTGATCCACCTAAAAAATCTGGAGAAGAATGATAGTAAAAAATGTGCGTGAGTTTGGGGTAAAATTCTTTAAAATCTGCGTTTGAAAACAACAAAACGACGTTTAGAGGGTAAAGGGCTACAGTTTGGGTATTTATAAGTCAAAAATCACGGCTACCTTCGATTTTATAATCCGACCTGAGAAAACAGGCTCCTTGACTAAATATTAGTCTTCCCAATAAATTGTATTTAAGTTTGAAGCTTTATGGCAAGGTTATTGTTATGATGACAATTGTTGGCTTCTGTGAATGGAATCAAAAGATGTGTGGCGATAATTGACGTGTGAATGGTCTGGGTTGAAAGTGATTGTTTTTAATATTAATATGCAGTGAGACAAGGATGTGCTATGTCTTCTTAGTTATTCAGTTTGTATATGGATGAGATTATGAAAGAATAACAGGTGCTGGTTACAGGGGATGGTGTTAGAATGATGGAGAATGGAAGAAGTGGAGGGTGCCTACCTATTAGATGCGGATGATTTGGTTTTGTGTGGCGAATCTGAAGATAGTTAGAGAGGATTGGTAGAGATTTGGCAAGGTGTGTAAAGGAGATGTTTGAAGGTAGACATAGATAAGATTAAGGCTATAGTTGTGAGCGAGGACAGTCCTCGGTGTGAAGTTATTAGATGGTGAGCATATGGAACAATTGTCTGAGTTTAAATATTTAGGATATGTTGGATGAAAGGAACGGATGATGCCAATGTGGAAAGTTGTGAATGGCAGGAAGAGGGCTTGTTAATCATTGGTGTGGATGTAAAGGGACTAAGTCTTGATCATAACAATGCCTAAATGGTGTTTTTGTAATGATAATATTTGAAAATTTAATATACGAAACAATAAATTATTACCTAAGATACCATAATTAATGTCATAGTCAAAAGCTAAGTAACGGAGTAGCGGATAGCAGACTTAGTTGCACACCTTTCAAAGCGAATAACGATAGCGGGCTAACGCTGGGTAGCAGACGCGATACGGAACTACTTTTTGTATGATACCCACCCTCTATATATATATATATATATATATATATATATATATATATATATACTATATATATATATATACTACCTATACATTCTTTATATATCTTACTATATATATATAACTGGGATGCACGGATCTCGGCTCCGGCTCTGACGCGGAGTTCCGTACAAAGATCTCCGGCTCTGGCGGAGACCACTAGTCTCCGGCTTTCTCCGGCCGGGAGACCTATATTTTTTAAACAATGCTCAGAAATTGAAAATATCGCATGCATTGCTCAAACTAATATTGAGACATTTAATGATAATTTATTTAAAAGAACGGATCGGTAAAAAATCTTATAAAAATTATTTTAGTAATTTGTTGCGTTGATAATATTAGAGTCAAACTAATAACTAATATTATATTTATAATATAATATAAATGAATATTCCTACATGATACCATTTACTAAATCTATTATTTACGATAGCAATCAACCCAAAGGGTTTTGATATAAAGACAAACTTACAAGCACAACGATAAATCTAGCTTTAAAATGCAATACAGAAATAGGTAAATAATTGGTAAAGAACTTTTAAACTACATGCTAAATCTGACCAAAAGAAAAAAATTATGATACATATCCTTAATCTTTAAATTATTAAAGAACTTTTTTGAGTTTATAAATATATTTGAAGATATATATATATATATATATATATGTATATAATAATATATATATATATATATATATATATATATATATATATATATATATAATATATATATATATATCTCTATATAATATATATACTATATCTATATATATAAATATATATATATATATACTCTCAATTGGCGACTCCAGCAATTTTACTACTCGTGTCTCTCTCTCTCTTCATATATATATATGTAACATATGTATATATCATATATATATATATATATATATAATATATATATATATATATATATACCATATATCTTTTATATATTTCTATCTCTTATATATATATATAATATGTATAATAATATATATACCGATATATATATATATATATATATATATATATATATAATATATATGTAATAATAATATATATAATATAATAATAATAATATAATATATATATATATATATAATAATAATAATAATAACCAATAATATATATATATAATATATATATATATATATATATATATATATATATATATATATGTATAATAATATATATATAACAATAATATAATATATATATATATATAACTATATCTTTCTTTACTTTGTATATATATATATAACAACTCTCTATATATATATCAACATATATATAAATTAAATGCTTGGGTTGGTCACTCATGAAATGAATTTTTGTATCTACCGTTTTCTATTTTGATTCTATGACTAACTTTAACTTTGAAAATATTTCAAGTTACTTTTTATATTTTTCCTTTATAATTCTAAAAGGTATTTTTGTAATAATTTCTATTATTGTATTTGTCTTATAAAATATTTTGTTCTAAGAAAATATTATTATGTAGATATAAATGTTTTATATAAACAGATATTTATAAGTGGTTTATATACTCCAAGACCATAATATTAAATGTGATATAACAATTTGCTTTGGAACAGGATTAGTCTATTTTTAATGTTAAAGCGTTATTTAAATAGTGGCTATTCTTTCCTTTTTCTTTTAATTTTGCATAATCTTATATATTTGTTATGTAATAATTGACCAACTTTCGCAAAAAATAAGAGAATATTACCGTAACATTATAAAATTTTAAAAATAGATAGTTTCTAAAATGTCAACTTGTGCTGAGCACGAGTAGCACGAGTGCAGGGGTCATACTCTAGTATATCTAAAATAGATTATATATGTATATATATATATATAATACATATCTATATATATATATATCATATATATATATTATATCTATATATATATATATATATATATATATATATATATATATATATATATATATATATATATATATATATATATATATATATATATATATAAATATATATATATATAATATATATATATATATATATATATAAAATATATATATATATATATATATATATATATATATATATATATATATATATATATATATATATATATATAATATATATATATATATATAATATATATATACTATATATATCATATAAAGTGCGTGTACCAGCTGTTATCTACACTGTATAGGTAATCACAATATAATTTTTGGGAAAATTCTGATTAA
>JABUQX010001757.1:27500-46721 GCA_015478945.1 Trachelipus rathkii | reverse complement strand
ATGAACCAATATATATATATAATATATAGTAGTATATATATATATATATATATATAGTAATATATATATATAATATATATATTATATATATATATATATAATAATATTAATATATACACACAAAATTGTCTCTAATTAAATTCATATTTTGTGATTTTATTTTCAACATTTTTGGACTATTTTGTTCAGTAAATTTTATTGAAATGAAGAAGCTTTATTCTCTAAACAATTTATATTATATTTTGTGAATAGTAGATGTGGGAGGGTGGGTAATTGTTATAATATGGAAAAACACTACAACCTGAAACATCTGTTGTTCCATATTAATTTATATAATTGTTTTAAGTATATTATAAAAATAATTCATTCCAAGCAAATTTTTTAGTAAGTAATTTTAAAATAGAAAAAATGTATTTTACAAATTTGTACTTACCTTATATTCTTTTGGTAAAAGCTGTCATATATTTTTGTCAAGAACTGACTTTTCAATGATTTATTTAATAATTGCTGACTGGCTAGAAGAGAATTTTCATGAATGTGAGGCAACTGATATGTAGTGTACACATTATTTGACTGATTTTCAATGAAAACTACTTTCTCAGAAGACTGAGACTGAATAGTTTTATAAAATGCATCATTTGACGTCATTGCATTCTGACGCTCTAATGTTTCACTGCATGCTACATCATTTTTTATTACTTCATTATTTTTTTCGTCATCCACTGATCCATAATCAAAATTGGCACTATGAAGCAATGAATTGTTTTTTTCTTCTTCATTTTTCAAATATTTTTCATTATTTTCATTATTATTCAAAGATATACTGTTATAATCAGTCATAGAAACTTGTAGATTTATACTCGATTTATTTTCTGCTACTTTTATCGTACTATCTGAATCTTCCTCTTCCTCTTCACATATTCTGAAAAGCTTTGATTCAACATGTTCAACATCATTCCAATCACAATCTACATATGATTGAAATTCATTATCAAAATATTGAATAAAAATATTTGCATTTTTAATTTTAAACAAGAGTTTAACATCCTCTTCATTTGGATTTTTTATTTTTTTGGATAAATTTTTAAAAAAAAAAAAAAAATGCCATAGTAGTAGTTAAAAAAGTGCTAAAAAAAAAAATATATATATATATATATATATATATATATATATATATATATATATATATATATATATATATATATATATATATTATATATATTATTTTATATAGAGAATAAATTTATTATATTTATATAATATATATATATATATATATATAAAAGCTACAGGTACAAGCTCCAGTAGGCCAAATTAATTTCAAAAAACATAAATTCAGGATATTAGATTGAGGTCAAACTTTATGCTTCTTTTAAGTGTTACATACCACAAACCTCTAATCTGATATGCTGCTAATAATTGCCAATATTTTGAGTCATTTAAAAACAATATTTTATAATCATACTCACTCCTTGTACCTTTTAAGGGAGATTCAATATTGTAAGCGTGCATATGTGAATTGAATTTAATTACATTAATAATTCTAGAAATCACAAAATAAATGCACCCTTTAGATGAATTAGAACAGCATACATAGTCAATCACAGCAAATTTCTCAACTTCATACAATCCTAACAATGGAATCAAATATCCTTTGATGTACTACTACTACCTTCCTTTAGAATTCCACTATCTAGAACATCAGGAGCTTTATCTATGTCATTGTGGTCTACTAAAGGTTTAATTTCTTTCAACTGAATTTCCAATTCTGTAAGCTTGCTTATTATAAGCCTACTCAAACTATTAGTCTATAATATTATCCAATCTTTCCTCAGTAAACACTGATGCAAAATAAGCATTGAAAATATTAACCAATACCATATCTGAACCTGTAGGTTTTATCTTACTTTAAAAACTTGTTGGTCTTTATTGATATTATTTCTGCCCTTTCTCTGCCTTACTTATTGACTGAATAATTTCATTTCTAACTTTGTTATAATTTTTTAACTCCTTCACCTTATAATTTTAATAAATAAACTTTGTCTCTAACATAACTATAATTCTAATTAATGCTGAGCAATAGGAATATTTTTTTGCTGGCTATATCATTTTAAAATATGACTCAAACTCCACATTTTTAAAATCACTTGGCTTTTCTACCAATTTTCATAATTTTTTTGAGAATACTGGAAAGTGTTACATACCACAAACCTCTAATCTGATATGCTGCTAATAATTGCCAATATTTTGAGTCATTTAAAAACAATATTTTATAATCATACTCACTCCTTGTACCTTTTAAGGGAGATTCAATATTGTAAGCGTGCATATGTGAATTGAATTTAATTACATTAATAATTCTAGAAATCACAAAATAAATGCACCCTTTAGATGAATTAGAACAGCATACATAGTCAATCACAGCAAATTTCTCAACTTCATACAATCCTAACAATGGAATCAAATATCCTTTGATGTACTACTACTACCTTCCTTTAGAATTCCACTATCTAGAACATCAGGAGCTTTATCTATGTCATTGTGGTCTACTAAAGGTTTAATTTCTTTCAACTGAATTTCCAATTCTGTAAGCTTGCTTATTATAAGCCTACTCAAACTATTAGTCTATAATATTATCCAATCTTTCCTCAGTAAACACTGATGCAAAATAAGCATTGAAAATATTAACCAATACCATATCTGAACCTGTAGGTTTTATCTTACTTTAAAAACTTGTTGGTCTTTATTGATATTATTTCTGCCCTTTCTCTGCCTTACTTATTGACTGAATAATTTCATTTCTAACTTTGTTATAATTTTTTAACTCCTTCACCTTATAATTTTAATAAATAAACTTTGTCTCTAACATAACTATAATTCTAATTAAGGCTGAGCAATAGGAATATTTTTTTGCTGGCTATATTTTAAAATATGACTCAAACTCCACATTTTTAAAATCACTTGGCTTTTCTACCAATTTTCATAATTTTTTTGAGAATACTGGAAAGTGTTACATACCACAAACCTCTAATCTGATATGCTGCTAATAATTGCCAATATTTTGAGTCATTTAAAAACAATATTTTATAATCATACTCACTCCTTGTACCTTTTAAGGGAGATTCAATATTGTAAGCGTGCATATGTGAATTGAATTTAATTACATTAATAATTCTAGAAATCACAAAATAAATGCACCCTTTAGATGAATTAGAACAGCATACATAGTCAATCACAGCAAATTTCTCAACTTCATACAATCCTAACAATGGAATCAAATATCCTTTGATGTACTACTACTACCTTCCTTTAGAATTCCACTATCTAGAACATCAGGAGCTTTATCTATGTCATTGTGGTCTACTAAAGGTTTAATTTCTTTCAACTGAATTTCCAATTCTGTAAGCTTGCTATGAAGTTGAGAAATTTGCTGTGATTGACTATGTATGCTGTTCTAATTCATCTAAAGGGTGCATTTATTTTGTGATTTCTAGAATTATTAATGTAATTAAATTCAATTCACATATGCACGCTTACAATATTGAATCTCCCTTAAAAGGTACAAGGAGTGAGTATGATTATAAAATATTGTTTTTAAATGACTCAAAATATTGGCAATTATTAGCAGCATATCAGATTAGAGGTTTGTGGTATGTAACACTTTCCAGTATTCTCAAAAAAATTATGAAAATTGGTAGAAAAGCCAAGGGATTTTAAAAATGTGGAGTTTGAGTCATATTTTAAAATGATATAGCCAGCAAAAAAATATTCCTATTGCTCAGCATTAATTAGAATTATAGTTATGTTAGAGACAAAGTTTATTTATTAAAATTATAAGGTGAAGGAGTTAAAAAATTATAACAAAGTTAGAAATGAAATTATTCAGTCAATAAGTAAGGCAGAGAAAGGGCAGAAATAATATCAATAAAGACCAACAAGTTTTTAAAGTAAGATAAAACCTACAGGTTCAGATATGGTATTGGTTAATATTTTCAATGCTTATTTTGCATCAGTGTTTACTGAGGAAAGATTGGATAATATTATAGACTAATAGTTTGAGTAGGCTTATAATAAGCAAGCTTACAGAATTGGAAATTCAGTTGAAAGAAATTAAACCTTTAGTAGACCACAATGACATAGATAAAGCTCCTGATGTTCTAGATAGTGGAATTCTAAAGGAAGGTAGTAGTAGTACATCAAAGGATATTTGATTCCATTGTTAGGATTGTATGAAGTTGAGAAATTTGCTGTGATTGACTATGTATGCTGTTCTAATTCATCTAAAGGGTGCATTTATTTTGTGATTTCTAGAATTATTAATGTAATTAAATTCAATTCACATATGCACGCTTACAATATTGAATCTCCCTTAAAAGGTACAAGGAGTGAGTATGATTATAAAATATTGTTTTTAAATGACTCAAAATATTGGCAATTATTAGCAGCATATCAGATTAGAGGTTTGTGGTATGTAACACTTTCCAGTATTCTCAAAAAAATTATGAAAATTGGTAGAAAAGCCAAGTGATTTTAAAAATGTGGAGTTTGAGTCATATTTTAAAATGATATAGCCAGCAAAAAAATATTCCTATTGCTCAGCATTAATTAGAATTATAGTTATGTTAGAGACAAAGTTTATTTATTAAAATTATAAGGTGAAGGAGTTAAAAAATTATAACAAAGTTAGAAATGAAATTATTCAGTCAATAAGTAAGGCAGAGAAAGGGCAGAAATAATATCAATAAAGACCAACAAGTTTTTAAAGTAAGATAAAACCTACAGGTTCAGATATGGTATTGGTTAATATTTTCAATGCTTATTTTGCATCAGTGTTTACTGAGGAAAGATTGGATAATATTATAGACTAATAGTTTGAGTAGGCTTATAATAAGCAAGCTTACAGAATTGGAAATTCAGTTGAAAGAAATTAAACCTTTAGTAGACCACAATGACATAGATAAAGCTCCTGATGTTCTAGATAGTGGAATTCTAAAGGAAGGTAGTAGTAGTACATCAAAGGATATTTGATTCCATTGTTAGGATTGTATGAAGTTGAGAAATTTGCTGTGATTGACTATGTATGCTGTTCTAATTCATCTAAAGGGTGCATTTATTTTGTGATTTCTAGAATTATTAATGTAATTAAATTCAATTCACATATGCACGCTTACAATATTGAATCTCCCTTAAAAGGTACAAGGAGTGAGTATGATTATAAAATATTGTTTTTAAATGACTCAAAATATTGGCAATTATTAGCAGCATATCAGATTAGAGGTTTGTGGTATGTAACACTTTCCAGTATTCTCAAAAAAATTATGAAAATTGGTAGAAAAGCCAAGTGATTTTAAAAATGTGGAGTTTGAGTCATATTTTAAAATGATATAGCCAGCAAAAAAATATTCCTATTGCTCAGCATTAATTAGAATTATAGTTATGTTAGAGACAAAGTTTATTTATTAAATATTATAGATAATATATATCATATTAATAGTATATTATATATATATTTTTTTTTTTGCACTTTTAAACTACTACTTATGGCATTTTATTTACTTTAAAAAATCATAAGAAAAATAAATAAAAAATCCAAATGAAGAGGATATTTATTAAACTCTTGTTCAAATGTAAAAATGCAAATATTTTATCAATATAGCACAATGAATTTCATCATATGTTGTTATTCGTCTGAAGCTGAACATGTTGAATCAAAGCTTTTCAGAATATGTGAAGAGGAAGAGGAAGATTCAGATAGTACGATAAAAGTAGCAGAAAATAAATCGAGTATAAATCTAAAAGTTTCTATGATTGATTATAACAGTATATTTTTGAATAATAATGAAAATAATGAAAAATATTTCAAACATAAAGTAGAAAAAACAATTAATTGCTTCATAGTGCCAATTTTGATTATGGATTATTGGATGACGAAAAAAATAATGAAGTAATAATAAATGATGTAGCATGCAGTGAAACTTTAGAGCATCAGAAAGCAATGACTTTAAATGATGCATTTTGTAAAACTATTCAGTCTCAGTCATCGGAGAGAGTAGTTTTCATTGAAAATCAGTCAAATAATGTGTACACTACATATCAGTTGCCTCACATTCATGAAAATTCTCTTCTAGCCAGTCAGCAATTATTAAATAAATCATTGAAAAGTCAGTTCTTGACAAAAATATATGACAGCTTTTACCAAAAGAATGTAAGGTAATTGCAAATTTGTAAAATATATGTTTTCTATTTTAAAATTACTTACTAAAAATTTGCTTGAAATGAATTATTTTTATAATATAGTTAAAACAATTATATAAATTAATATGGAACAACAGATGTTTCAGGTTGTAGTATTTTTCCATATTATAACAATTACCCACCCTCCCACATCTACTATTCACAAAATATAATATAAATTGTTTAGAGAATAAAGCTTCTTCATTTCAATAAAATTTACTGAACAAAATAGTCCAAAAATGTTGAAAATAAAATCACAAAATATGAATTTAATAGAAGTCAAATTTTGTTGATAATATAATATATATATATATATTATACTATGTATATTATATATATATATATTATATATATATTATTATATATAATATATATATAATATATTATATATATATATATATATAATTAGGTTCATTGCCATCAGTTATGCAAATGTTGCTCACTGCAATAATAAACAAATCCCTCATTTAAGCATGGTCTTCTGAAGGGAATCGGCAAAGGTAGTATAGTGTATATAAATATAAATATATAATATATATATATAGTTAGTATATATATAGTATATATTATATTATATATTATATATAGTATATATATATTATATATATATATATATATGTGTTAATCCTATTATTAATCTTAAAAAATAATTTCTGTGCAAACCATGATTTTATTGTACAATTATTTATTATTATTATTATTATTCATATTATATTATTATTATTATTATTTATTATTATATTATTTATATTATTTTATATTATTATTATTATTATTATTATTATTCATTATATTATTATCATTATCATCATGATGTTTTATTATTATTATTATTAGTATTATATTTTATTATTATTATATTATTATTATTATTACTATTATATTATCATTTATCATTATCATTTCATGATTGTTGTGGTATGGAGGTTAGTTTGAATTACTGATTTATTAATTTTTATATAATTTATATATATATATATATATATATAATATATATTATATATATATATATATATATATATATATATATATATATATATATATATATATATATATATATATTATATTATATATATATATATTTTTTTTATATATATATAGTGTATTGTTAAAATTTTCCAGGTAAGGGATAATTTGTAAGTTTCTTACATTGAAAATATTTATGAAAGGTGGTTTGTAAGTTTTGGGTAAATTATTTTTAAGTATTACTATACGAAAGTTCCATAAAGTATCCTCCTTTCCCCAAATTACAGGTGAGGTGCGCAGCATACACCGGAAATAGAAAAATAGGAAACATGACGTAAGTTGAAAAGAAATTCCCGCCCCCCCCCCTCTAACCGTCTCCCCATATACTCTTGAGTGAGAACTCGTCGCAGTTCAGAAAAAGAATCACACTAAGGCTTCAGAGACCTCGACGGAAGTTTCACGTGGCACTTGTCAACCATAAAACCTCGACATTCATTCTTAAAATGCACACCATTTCTTCTCGCCTCTGCCAACACATTTTCTTTCTTCGACATTCCTCTTACCGACTCCCAGTACGGACGATTGCCAGCCACACTTACCAATCGACGTATCAGCCATTCCTTTTCATATGACAAACCAGTTTTTCTCTACTGTCGTTTATTCTTTCAAGTACACCTTTCTTCACACACACCACTCCCTACTGCGATCATTCCTGCTTTTATCAATTCTTCTCACGAACACGCCCCTAGGATTGTCCATCTTAACACATTAATCTTATGATTATACCTTTTATTCGCATACCGATAGTTCACTACGTTTATACATAACATGGAAATTGACCTCGGTGCAAACCTGAGCCATCTCCAGGACTTAAGTTCCTTACATCCACTAAGGATGCTAATGTGCACCAGCCACTTGTCCTACAATCACAATTTTCCGAGCTTACATTCTGCAGCCATCCATTCCCTTGTTCACTTTGACCATATATCCTTAAATATTTCTAAACTCAAATACTTTGTTGCATCATCCAAGCATGACTTCACACGCATGGAGTCCTCACTCACTACCATACCTTACTCTTATGCTACATTTACTATCAAATCCCTCCTTTTATACACCCTGATAAACTTCTCTAGCCAATCCTCTCAAACTCCTTATTCCATACAGACCACGTAACTTATTCATTATTATTATTATTTTTTAAAGTATTATATATATATATATTATTATATATATATATATATATAATATAATAATATTTATATAATATTATATATTATTTATATAGTATATATATATATATAGTATATATATATATAGGCAGTTTGGAGATGAAAAGACTGCTACAAAAAGACGTACATAAAGTGTATAAAGAAAAAGTTGAAAAATTTTCAAATATCATATTCGCTGAATATGAAAATTCAAGAAGTAAATTTAAGTCTTCATTAGAGAAATGTTCGGGTAAGCATTAATAATTTTTATAATTGTTTCATAATATTTTTAAAATTTTTTTTCTTTAACCGAACCACATAATGGTAGAAAAACTAGAAGACACAATAGACACAAAGGTTTTTTTTTGTAGGAAGTTAAAAAAATATTACAGTAGCCGAATATTTTACGTTTTGATTGGTATGTATCCAGTTATGATAGCTAATTTAATCCTTGGTAAATTCAAATGGAGTAAGTCTTCGCTAGGGTTTTATATGAGGGTATATGTTGTTACCGATGTTAATATATGGTAGTGAAACTTTGGTGTAAAATAGATATAAAGGGGCAGTCTGTTCAGATGAACAGTCTTAGGGGTGTGAGAAGAATTGATAAAATGATGATTGAACGTTTTTTGGGGAGTTGTGTGGTGTGAAGAAGGGCGGAATTGACAGAATAAACGAGAGTATATTATTAAGATGGTTTGGACATACGAAAAAGATGGATGATAGTCGGTTGGTTAAGAGGATGTATAGTGGTAAGTGTGCTGGGAATCGACCAGTTGGGAGACCGAAGAAAAGGTGTATTGAATCAGTGGTGAGTTTGACAGAGGTGGCAAAAAAAAGTGCATAATAGGAGTGAATAGCTGGGTTTTGTGAGGGAGTGTGATTGTGGGACTCCTGGCCCAAGGAATTAACATTAAATTGACGGGATACCACAGTGAGAGTCAGTCGCAGTCTTGTGAAGCCCTTGCTTAGATTTTTTTTATTGTGATGAGCTGACCTCAAACTTAAGGGTATAAGGGGACGGTAGGGAGAGGCTTTCCTTTAGACTTGCGTCTGTCATCTTACATGCCTTTTCTTGGTTTCCGGTGTGTGTGTTGCCACTCCTTCCAATTGGGTAAAGGAGGTAGGATGCTTATAGTATAGTATATATATATATATAATATATATAGTATATAGATATATATAATTAATATATATATATAATAGGTATAGTATATATATTATATTATATATATTATAATATATAAAAAACATACAGAAATTGTATCTCTTGAAAATAGCCAAGAAAGTCGTTTGGCGAAACTTGCAGCTCATGTGGCCATTTTACTGCAGAAGATGCTAAATGGAATTATAGATAATGACGGATTATTATTATTATATTATTATTATTTTATTATATTATTATTTTATTATTATTATTATTATTATTTAGTATTATTATTATTATTATTAAATTATTATTATTATTATTATTATTTGTATTTCCGAGGGAGAGCCTGGAGGTAGAGGCTGGGGTGATGCCCCTATCCCTGCGGAGGGAGCAGCTCATGTGCTCGCTGTTCATCCGTCTTAAGGTTCCTACTTCGTCGGCCTTGACACCTATATTAGAGCGCGTCCGTCACAACCAAAAATTATTGGCCGTTTACTGGGGTTGTTACTTCCATCTTCGCTTTCCTCGACCTTCCTCAATATTATTTTACCTTCCTGCAATATTATTTTACCTCTACCCATTCACAGTGGGTTTATCCGCCTCCTGCTCTCTGCAGTGGGATCCAGTCTTTGTGTAAGTCGGAGGCATACCCGGTGCAGTTGAGGGATTCTTTTGTGTCTCACGCGGAGGTCCATAGCGACTCTATGGCGGTTTACACCGATAGTTCCAAGACGGAGGAAGGGGTGGGAGCTTCAGTTGTTTCCGGACATCACTGTCTCCCACACCAAACCACCATATTTGTCTGTTTTTTCAGCTGAACTGATAGCAATTTCCATGGCGGTGAACAGGATCAGTACCTTGGCCCGCGGGGGTAACTATACCATCTTTTCAGATTCTCGGAGCGCTCTCCAGTCGTTGCTTGACCGGTCAACCCGTAACTCTTTGGTCTGTACCATTCAACAGTCCCTCTGCTTGTTACCTGCGCAGAACCACAACATTGAGTTCTGTTGGGTTCCCTCCCAAGTGGGTGTTCCTGGTAACGAACAGGCCGATGGGGAAGCCAAAAGGGCAGCCGCACACGGGATGTCGTGTGCCCAATACCGTCCTCTTGCTGTGCGCCTGGGCCATTTCCCTGCTACAGATTTCTCCATCTCTTTGCGTCGGGGCTTCCTCTCTGGCTAGCAGTCGTGTTGGGCGGAGGATGCTCGTGGTGCCAAGCTTCGGAATGTCAAACCCGTCCTTGGCCGGTGGTCTTCATCAAGTAGGAGGAGTTGCCTCCTGGAGATGGTCCTTGCTCGATTGCGTCTGGGTCATACAAATCTCACCCATGGATTTCTTATGTCGCGGGGAGAACCCCCGATCTGCCCATTTTGCTCCTCCAGTTCTCTCACAGTCGTTCATCTCTTTGTGGATTGCGTTGCCATCTCAACCCTTAGAAGCAAGTTCTTTCCTGACATGCTAACTATACCTCTTCAGCATCGCCTTCAGCACATCTTATCCGAATCATCTCATTTTCGTAGTGATCGCATTTTTGCCTTCCTATTGGAGCTGAACATCTTGTGTAAGATCTAACCATCTCAGCCTTGTTCCTCTTTCGTTTCGTTTGGGATTTCCCCTGTCGTTAGCTTGCTAACACGGTCTAGCAGCATTCTTGTGTGCTGTGGAGATCCCTGTACATCCACTCTAAAAAAAAAAAAAATTAAGGTATTATTATTTTTTTTTATTTTTTTTATTATTTTTATTATTATTATTTTTATTATTATTATTATTATTATTATTATTATATTATTATATTATGTATTATTATTATTATTATTTTATTATTATTATTGTACTTATTCTTTATTTTTCTTCATGTGGTTCTTATTTTCATTTTTATTATTTATTTATCCCGTTCATCTTACCCGTCCGTTCTCCAGTTTGTCCCTTCTCCTTTTTTTGTGCGTACTACCCTACGTTCTCCTGATCTCTTTTCTGAGAGTCTTCCCAATCTCCTCCTGAATCATGCTGGCTATCGAGCTGTTGTCTCTGTGTGCATCACACGCTCATCTTGCCTTCTTTCCTCTATGGATGAGGGTACAGGTCAAAAACCGGTTATTCTTGCTTTTCTCCGGACCGCCAATTGTTGAGGACCCGAACCTTGCCTAACTTCTGAGGAGGCTTTCATGCACTTGGTTGTATAATCTTAGGGAATGGACGCGGAGTTTCGGGGGGGCTTTTCCGATTCCACACCCATGGCCCACCCTACGGGTGGAGTTTCAAGTAGTAAGGTATTATGCTTACGGTTACGCTTCCGGAATATATGTTTATATTCATCATTTGTGTTTATTTATTACGGAGCTGATGTATACTAGGAGAATCTTCATTAGTAAAAATAAAAAGACAAATGCTATAAATAATGGCGGAATTCACCATCTGTTAAACTCCAACCCGATCCCTTCCTGGCCAATTATCCACCAGTGACCAATAGGGGCTTTGAGCCCTTATTGATGAAATGGTAGGTACTCCAACTATTGTTTCCGATGCAGTACGATCCCACCCCATCTACGGACTAAAAAAAAGTTGTTTTATTATATTTATATATATATATATTTATAATATATATATATATATAGAGTTATATATATATTAATATATATATATATATATGATATATATTGAATAATGAATAAGGATGGTGTTTTTGTAACTTGATGAAATGGATGTGAGGGGAGTGTGGAAAGAACACTCGAAAATCTGCATATAATATTGGCAGTAATGAAAGGTGAGTAGTGAATGTGTGTGGGGTTTGATGGTGCAAGAAGAATAGTATTTTGGGATGAGGTTATTCAGGAGGAGGTAATGTCGGCAGAGTGAGAAAGTTGAAAGATGGTAAATCTGCAGGTATAGATGAAATTATGGTGAAATGATCAAGAACGGAGGCGAGATGATGATTGATTAGATTTGGAGGTTGTTAATAAACGTTTATGGAGGGTATAGTTCCAAGGGATGGAGAGAGCTGTAATACCCTTATATAAGGTTAAGGGAGATAAGGGGAAACTGTAGGGGAATTATGGGGGGAATAAAGTTTATTGAGTATTGTAGGAGTTATAGCTGGTATTTTGATACGACAGACGTGCGTCGAGTGACTAGGACTGATTGGTGAAAACAAGGTGCGTTTAGGGGTGGAGGATGTGTGGATCAAATTCGATGCTTTTGGCGCACCTTACTCCCAATCTTGGGGAAAAAAAAGGTAGATAAAGAAAGAAAGAAAAAAATATATACGTATATATATATATATATAGTAGATATATATATATATATATATACTATATATATTATATATTATATATATATAGTTATATATATATATAAATATAGTATATATATATAATATATATATATATATACATATAGTATATAATTATATATAATTATAATATATATATATATTATATATATAATAATATAATATATATATATTTTTTTTTTTTTTTTTTTCGTTTTTTTGCCAGTCATAAAGGAGCGCTCCAGCATTAGTCTACAGTGGAGGAAATGTTTCCCTTTACATCGATGGCAACATCCACTTAAATAAAATATCTCCCTTAAATGCTACATATTTGTGGTTATCATCATTTTACATCTTTAATATTGATGTACCTAAGGAAATTGATTGTACATTTAAGTTATTGATATATATAATATTTGGGATTAATAATCCCAAATATAGATATGGCGCAAGCCAAAGTATAGCTCTGTTTTGACATATAATTTAAAAGTCTGTTTTATGTTATGTATTATTATTATTAGTTTATATATATATATATATTATATATATATTTATATATATTATATATAATATATATATATATATATATATATAGTATATTATATATATATATATATAATTATATATTATATATATAGATATATAGGTTTTCCTATATTTTTAAATTTCAAGCAATTTTTTCATTTTAGTCTGTAAAGAAAGATAATTTTGTTAATAAAGGGTTGCGGCGATATATAGACTCCACATTTTAATGATATAAAAATAGAGCCCAAATATCTAGAAAAACAAAGAGTTTTGTTATAATGGGTTTTAAAAATTGTATCAGACAAATGGTCGCCGTTGTTGGCAATACATTGATGGGGTCGTACCCGGAAGTTCTCCATGACTCTAGTGGAATTGTGTTGATTTACTTTTGGATCCTTTCCTTCAAATCTTCAAGAATTCAGGGACGATGTTGGAAACCTTTTCAATTTGGCATCTCAAAAGGAAAAAGTAACAAGAGCTTAAATCTGGCCCCCCCCAGGTCTCCCCTTTAAGAGATCAAAGGACTTGACTTCTTTCTTTGGAAATTCCAAAAGGAAAAGGTTTTCCAACATCGTCGTCGAACTCTTGAGGAATTGAAGGAAAGGATCCAAGAGGAAATCGACGGAATTCACCCTGAGATGACACGGAGAGTCATGGAGAACTTCCAGGAACGATCTATGATCCACCATGTTTAACTGAAAACTTTCATATATATATTTCAAATAAAGTTATTTGCAAGGAATAACATAGTTTTTATTAACCTTTTTTTCTAATTTTTACATTTGTATTTTTAATGTTTAAATGAGTATTTCGTAAATAAGGTATGTTGCTGATTATTTAAAATAAAAGGTGTATTATATATGTATAAACATCATTATACAATATCTCATTGTTAAAAGAAATGACGCTTATTAATTATAAAGCTATATCTGTATCTATCAGAATTGCCCCCCATCGCAAAAAAAAAAAAAAAAAAATTGCAATATGTGCCTTTTTTTAATATTTGTTCTATTCTATATCTGGTAGCATTGTCATTCCCTTTTAAAAACTATATAAAAGATTGATACCGTATTGTTTATTTGTCAATTCACAATTTTCATTTCTTTGCTAGTGTTAGGCTAAATATGTGCAACAAATTTTATGCAAATTATTTAATGATGAAATCCTTTTATTCTGTGATTTTATTCACTTTAGAAATTTTCTTAATTAACATTATATCATATTGTCAATATTTTCAAATATTATTGCCTTAAAATTAGGGATGTGCCAAAGTATATGTATGCTCCCAAAGGTATTGGCAATCTTAGCAAAGGTATTAGGATTATCAAAAATGTGTCAATTGTTAGTTATAAAATTGGTTAAAAAAAAGGGCAAAGAACAATATGTTAATCTCTTGAAACTTCCATTCGACGAGGTGTTTATAAATATTAAGTAAGTAGGTGGTCTTTTTCATACCTAAAAAAGAAATTACAATATAACAAATTAATAGGAAGTATTGTTATTTGCTGAAATTCCAGTATTGGCAGTAGCATCAATGAGAGTATTGGTATTGGCCAAATATTCAGTTCTGGCCCATCAATACTTAAAATATTTACAATGTTTTTATAACATTAAATACGAGAGGTTGTATAATTTTCTTTTTTCATTTTCGTTGTAAGTATGTATCATGAAAATATAATATTTTATATCTTTGCCACCATTATTAATTAGCTTAAAACAATTTCAAATTCTTATGAAAACTAAATACAATAGGTAATATGTTTTTACTTTGTCATTATTTACTAATGGCAAAGTAAAACTCATTACCTACATATATCTATATATAGATATATGTAGGTAATGAGTTTTACTTTGCCATATTAGTAAATAATGACGAAGTAAAGCATATTAACTATTGCATTTAGTTTTCATAAGAATTTGAAATTGTTTTAAGCTAATTAATAATGGTGTCAAAGATATAAAATATTATATTATGTTGATATAAAAAATTATATCTTAATGATATAAAACTTTGATTGAAATGCTTTGATTGAAAATTGATGTAAAATTTTCGCTCCTGAGAGGAACCGGGGTGATTGGAAAATTTATATCAAGTTGATAGAAATTTTTTTTTCTGTGATATATATATATATATATATATATATATATATATATATTATATTATATATAACTTCTCATAATATATATATATAAAACTATATATATGATAATTTATTATATATATATATATAATAATATATATATATTATATATACCTTTATTACATTTCTTTTGTATATGGAGCATGCTTGACATTTATCTGGGTTGGCTATCTTAGGCTACTTTTATTCTCGTCAACTCTCTCACTCCATCAACTCTCCCACTCCATCAACTCTCCCACTCTTACTAAATCTCTCCAATATATTTTTAGGGGTCAAGCTAATAAATTCCTTATAGCAATTTTAACGGATATTGCTCAAACAAACTTTACGTCCCAGTGCTCCTTCTTTGAGGAGAGTTCTTGATGTAATTCGTGTTTATCTCCATTGCACATTCTCATCCTTTCTCTGTGAAGCTATTTAACCTCAGATTTGATCGCTTTGCTCGTTAATTATATAGCACTAGTGGGTTTCAGGCTCCTATTTTCTTAAGTCTCACAGATAATGAATATTAATAGAAAACTATTGGGGCTACGGCGTGGAGGGAAGGGGTGGAGAGAAGTGGGGACCCCGTCCCACAGCGACTTCAAACACTTCAAATTTTAGCTATTCACCCTTAGAATATTTTTTAACATTTGAAAACTTCAATAAACTTTTTTTTTGCAAAGCTAATGTTCAAAAATCTTAAGTAAAATACAAGAATGCAGATCCATCTACCAGTATCTACTGGTATAGTATTTACCAGTGTCTATTAGGCTACCAATATTTACCAGAAAAATTAACATTTGAATAAGTAGTCTGAAAACGGAAGCCTGAAAGATATATGTTCCATTATTTCATATACTATTCTGGTATTTTCTGGAGCTCTCTTACATCTTCTTCTTCTTCTTGACTTCTTAGCATTCAAACACCTTGTATCGGGGCATGTTGGCTTTTAATTTTAAGTTTGATTTAGTTCATCCAACTATGTTGGGTTTCATGATTGTTTTTGTCAATTTTCAATAAGACGAATATTTTATTTAATTATTATATATATATATATATATATATATATAGAATAATAATATATATATTATATAATATATATAATATTATAATATTATATATATTATAATTATAGTATATATATATATTATATATATATATATAATATATATATATAATATATATATATAATATATATATATATATATATATAATATATAGGTGATAATTGGGTTTAGAGCCTCTAGAAGAGCCAGAATCCATATCTCAAAAACTACAATAGCGACAGGGAAAAGGAATACATTGCTGGAATGCTGGTCCAATTTTAAGGCGGAAAATGTAAAAAAAAAAAAAAAAAAAAGGTAAAAAAATATATCGCAAAAAGCTAACATAGACAGCGAAAAGGATACCATTTTGGAATCCTGTTTAAAATTTTAGATAGGAAAATGTAAAAAAAATAAAAAAAAAAAGAATATTATTTGCTAATAATTATAGTAATATGATTAGAGAGCCTATTTAGAGACCTTTTATTGGTTACTCGTTAAAATAAATAGACTTTCTATTAAATTTTGCTTTTTTTTCTTTTACTAAAGGAATACCCCAAGGGTAACCGCACGATGGAAGAAGTCGGGGTCTCTCGGCCTTCGGGGAACTACGGGTAGGACTAATCCCCCTCCGGGAGGGTCTCCGGAACCCCGCTCTTTGGTATTTGGTGTCGCGGGGTTCCTCCGCCCCTCCCCTTACGGGGTTTGGAAAACGTCCCCCCCCTGTGTTTCCCGTCGGCTCGAGCCCCTTAGAAATAATATATCATTTTCAAAATAATATATATATATATTATGTCCCCTGCTCCTAAAAAAAAAGTAGCCAATATTTATTTTATTTATTTATTTATTTATTTATTTTTTGCATTTTCCTAACTAAATTTTACAAGGATTCCAAAATGTATTCTTTTCGCTGTAGCTATTGTAGTTTTGAGATATGATTTTTTTTTATTTTTTTTTTTTTTTTTTTTTTTGTACATTTCCGCAATAAAATTTTGCCAGGATTTCCAACAATGTTTTCCTTTTTCTGTAGACTTTGTAGTTTTTGAATATGGCTTTTTCGAACTTCACAAAAAATAGCACCATATATATATATATTTATATATATATTTATAATATATATTATATATATATATATATATAATTATATAATATAATATAATATATATTAATATTATACTATATATAATATATATATATATATATATATATAATTATATATATATATATATATATATAATATATATATATATTATATATATTAGAAGTTATATCATTGCAACCCTACTCTGTTTATGTACAAGTTTTTGAAAACATTTTACCACTTGGTGAAAAAACGACGATTATGTGGACATGTCGGCTGTTAATTTGAAATTGAAATTGATTCAGCCAACTATATTGGGTTTCACGGAAGATTTTTTTTTCTACCAATGTTCAATAACAAAAAATAATCTAATATTTTAACTAAATTCAAATATAGTAGAAAGTCTACCATCAAATTGAACTTGGTTCTCCTTGTGTGTGTGCGTGTGTGTGTGTGGGTGTGTGTGTGTGTGTTTGTGTGTGTGTGTGTGTGTGTGTGTGTGGTGTGTGTGTGATGTGAATGTATGTGTGAGCATGTGTGTAGTGTGTGTGTGATGTGGTGCCTATTATCTACACTTACTGGAAATTTAACTGATTTTTTAATATCTTTATTAACAATTTATCTAACTTCTAATTTTATGGGAATTTTGGCTGATTTTTAAACATGTTTGTTAACAATTTATTTAATTGCTAATTTTATAACAATTTTAACTGATTTTTAAATATGTTTATTAACAATTTATCTAACTGCTAATTTTATAAGAATTTTAACTGATTTTTAAATATGTTTATTAACAATTTATCTACATAACTGCTAATTTTATAGAAATTTTAATTGATTTTTGAATATTTTTACAACAATCTAACTGCTAATTTTATTGGAATTTTGACTGTTTTTTAAATGTGTTTATTAACAATTTATCTAACTGCTAATTTTATAAGAATTGTAACTGATTTTTAAATATGCTAAATGACAATTTATCTACATAACTGCTAATATTATAGAAATTTTAACTGATTTTTAAATATTTTATCCAACTGCTAATTTTATAGGAATTATAACTGATTTTTAAATATCTATATAACAATCTATCTAACTGCTAATTTTATAGTAATTTTAAATTACTGGTTAATTAATAATTGTAGTAGTTAGAAGGGATATTTAATCATTTATTTAGGAATTTCTAGTTGATTTTAGTGTATATTTTAATATAAATTTTGGTGTATATTTTTAAATTTATTTTTATTAATTTATTGAAATTTTAAATAACAATGATCTTAATTGAATTTAACTTATAACTAAGAAACATTCAGTAAAAATTAAAATTAAAATTAGTTATTAAATAAATTAAATTAATAATAAAATAGAGCAAATATTTAATATTAATATTTAATTAATGGTTATATATATATATATATATATATATATATATATATATATTATATATATATATATTATATTATATATATATATATATATATTATATATATATATATATATATATATATATATTATTTATATATATATATATATATATATATATATATATATATATATATATCTGACGGGCATTGCCCTATTCTAAGAGGGGAGCTTCTCTAGATAGTTGCTACCTAGGAT
>JABUQX010001757.1:20000-22500 GCA_015478945.1 Trachelipus rathkii | reverse complement strand
TTCTTGACAGCGACGAATTATATATAAATTAATTTAACCTCTGCACTTTATATTTTTAACAGATATGATACTTAAAATTTTTAGTGTAGACAAAATTTCGTGGGGGGGCCATGGCCCCTGGCCCCCCCCTGGATACGCCACTGTATATAATATTATCTTATATTATATAGTCGTATATATATATAAATATATATATATATATTTATATATATATATATATATTAATATCATAATATATATATATATATTATATATCTATATATATATATATATATATATATACTATATATTATTATCTATATAATATAGTATACTATATACGGGTGTCTCAAAAGAATTACTAACACATTGCTGCTTTTTTTGTTTTTCAGTGTAACTACGCTGAGACAGAATGGCAGGAATAACTAAGCTTTGAAGAGAGAAAGTTTGTCCCTTAAATGCTATTGATCCCCGAAACTCCACCGGAAGTGCAGGAAGTTCGAGGGAGTTCGATAAACCGCACCAGCGCTACCGACCATTGCCGAATCAGAGAGAAAATATGAACAGATGGAACCCGTCTCCACAACGTCAACAAGAAAACGTTCTGGACGACCAACCGGACATCCACATCCCTGAAAAAGAAGAGCAGGTACAGGAAAACCTCACCCGATCCCACAGAAATCTTACGACCAAACGATTCGGTGAGACACACATCTCAAAGATAACGTACATCGCATCTTGAAGCGTCTACGCTGGAAATGCTACATACCAAGATGCTCAATTTTGTGCATGAATGGCTAAATGTGCAGAAGATGCAGGGTTTCCACACAAAATTATCTGGAGTGATCGAGCGCCACCTTTAAATAATCGCCATATTGTAACTACTGGGGTCCTGTAAATCCCCATGTTAAAGCTGAACACCATTTAAACCTACCATGGGTAACTGTATGGTGTGGGATTTCAGCATTCGGCATCATAGAGCCGTTTTTTTTTTTTTAACGGTGCGGTTGATTGGGAGAGGTACCTAACCTTGCTGCAGGAGTCGGTCGGTCCACACATTGACGAGATGTTTGGTGATAACGACGTGATTTACTTTCAGCAAAATGGGAGGCACCTCCCCACTACCATCGCGATGAAAGAGCTCACCTCGATGCAGCATTTCCAAACACATGGATTGGCGAAGGGGTAATATTGAATACCCTGCGCTTTCCCCAGATCTCACGCCAATGGACTTCTTTTTAGGGTATACCTCAAGGACAAAGTTAATCGTTCAAAGGAAGAACGATAAATGAATTAAAATTTGGAAATCTGAAAGACAATGCGCACATTCCAAATGAGCTGTTTCGTGTCGTTTGCGACTCCATTGGTTTCGCTTTATCAGCTGTGTCTGGACAATGGGCGTCATCATTTTGAACATTTGCGAACATGATTCTTTAAATACATGTAATGTTTCTTTAATTCAAGCCTTTAAACTTGTCACTATGTTCAAAAATAAATTTGTATAGTATTTCAAAGTGTTAGTACATTATATATATTATATTAATATATACTATATATATATATATGATATATATATATAATAATATATTATATATAATATATATATTTATATATATATTATATATATATATAATATAACAATAAGTAAGATATACGATATGAAATTAACCGTGGCGCGACCAACTGAGTGCGAAAGGCATAGGGACTAGGGTTTCGATCCCTCGTATGAACTTTATACATATATATATACTATATATATATATATATAGTATATAATTATTATTATTATTAATAAAGTAGTATTATATATATATATATATTATATATATATATATAAAATATATATATATATTATATATATCGGAAAATAATATCTCCAAAATTAGTTGGTTTATATTTCTGTGTAAGTTCTTAACGAGCTTCAAGAGACAAACAGAGAATCACAAGACGAGAAGCTCCGAGATTTCTTATCGCGAAACACGAGAGATGAAAATAAGGATCAGAAAAGATCATTATATATATATATATATATTATATATTATAATACTATAAAAATATATATTAGTATATATATATAACTATATATATATATATATAGTATATATATATATAAGGTATACTATCTAAATATATATATATATATTTAGTATAATATTATTATATATATATGTAGTTATATATATATATTAATAATATATATATATATATATATAATATATATATATATAATATATAATATACGGTACATATATATATATAATATAAATATATTATATATATTATATATATAAATATTATTATATATATATATATATATATACGGTATAAATATATATATATATTATATATATTAATATATATTGAACACTCATTGATAGGTGCGGTAGCATCATGTCGGGGGTGGAGTAATAATACTGCGGGCTATATAGTAAGGTCGGTACGGGTTATAGTATATCTATATATGATATACTTAGGGGTTTATATATTATAATAGGCATTGTTATAGATATATGTTGATATA
>JABUQX010001757.1:0-10000 GCA_015478945.1 Trachelipus rathkii | reverse complement strand
ATATATATATATATATATATATATATATATATATATATATATATATATATATCAGGAGCCGGAGCCAAAATTTATCTTCATCATTTCTCTTCAGTTCAATGTTCAATAGTAGGTCCTTTTCTCGCCATCTTATTACAGAAGATATATCAATCGTACTTCCGATCCAAAACAAGCGTTTTTATAGGCGTGTTCAGTAGGCACACCATTCTTCTTACTATCCTAAATTCTTTGAAACTGTCTAAATTCTGAAATAGAACAAAACTTGTTCACTCGTGTTCTTCATTCCTGAAATAGGGAAAAACATGGTCGTTGGTTTTCTTCATTCCTGAAATAGAGTAAAACATGGACTCTCGTTTTCTTCATTCCTGAAATAGACTAAAACATTGGCTCTGTTTCTTCATTCCTGAAATAGAGTAAAACATGGACTCTCGTTTTCTTCATTCCTGAAACAGAATTAAACATGGGCTCTCGTTTTCTTCATTCCTGAAACAGAGCAAAACTTGGGCTCTCGTTTTCTTCATTCCTGAAATAGAGTTGGAAATGTTCTCTTGTTTCCTTCATTCCTGAAATAGATCAAAACATGTTCTCTCGTTTTCTTCATTCCTAAAATAGAGTAAAACATGGGCTCTCGTTTTCTTTATTCCGGAAATAGAGTATAACATGTTCTCTCGTTTTATTCATTCCTGAAATAGAGCAAAACATGCTCTCTCGTTTTCTTCATTCTTGAAATAGAGTAAAACATTGGCTCTCGTTTTCTTCATTCCTGAAATAGAGTTAAACATGTCCTCTCGTTTTCTTCATTCCTGAAATAGAGTATAACATGTTCTCTCGTTTTCTTCATTCCTGAAATTGAGTAAAGCATTGCTCTATTCGTTTTTCTTCACTTCCTGAAATAGAGTTAAACGTGTTCTCTCGTTTTCTTCATTCCTGAAATAGAATGAAACATGGGCTCTCGTTTACTTCGTTCCTGAAATCGAGTAAAACATGTTCTCTCGTTTTCTCCATTCTCTGAAATCTTTGTTCAGAGTGATTTCAATATTCACTATATGCAGCCATACAGCCTAAAGCTTTCCTGTAATTCCATAAATATTGCTGGTGAACTAGAGTACTTCCTCTCTATTGATAATAACTTTAAACAGGTGGTGCAGCTCTCTATATCAGTATCCCTGTCTTGAAAATGAACCCAATAAATATATTAGACCTTTTCTTAATTTTTAATCCTTCTTCTTATAAAATGTTTAGCTCTTTTCTTTCTTTTTTTACTAAAGTCGAAATGTCTCCCAAACCTTTATCTCTCATTCTACTTTAATTGATTTCTCCTTCCCCACCTATATTTTACTCAATTACTCCTAATTTCTCCTATATATGGGACTTCTATTCTCTCTGCGCTTCATACTAAGAAGGCGTATAGTCCTGATTGTACTCCACTGTGGTTCTCAACTTGTGCTTTCGAGCTTGCATCTTGCTTTAATAAACTGTTTTGTATGCCGAAAATGACATTTTCACACGCTTCTAACTATCATACTTTTAAGTAAGTTTTGAAAGCTTTTTGATCTATCCTTATAACTTAGAGATACCTAAAAACTTCTAAAATTATGACATTGATATTTAGAGTTACCTTAAAACTTCTAAACTTATGACACAGATATTTAGAGATATCTTAAAACTTCTAAACTTATAACATGGATATTTAGAGATACCTTAAATCTTCTAAACTTATAACATGAATACTTAGAGATACCTTAAAACTTCTAAACTTATCTCTGATCACCGGTAAGTCTTCTGAAAGAAACTCTCAATTGATCTTTCTATTCGTTCCTCACTGATAATTTTTGCTCTGCAGCATTAAGGAGAATCTTTTTCTGTGCAGCTATAGACATATTGAAAGTCTTCGAGAGTTTATGGCACAGGGCCTTACTTCCCCTCTGTCACTTAATTACCTATCCACCATTATGCCAATGATTCCATCCTTCATTTCGAAAACCATTCTCTAAACTTCAGATAGCTGATAATGCAAGAATAACCTTATTGCAAATGATTTCTTATTGTTTTCGTATTTCTATTTAAGGAAGAGTGAGAATGGTTAGAGAGAGAGAGAGAGAGAGAGAGAGAGAGAGAGAGAGAGAGAGAGAGAGAGAGAGAGAGAGAGAGAGAGAGAGAGAGAGAGAGAGAGTTGCTTTCGATGCCTCAAAATCTCAGTTTCTTTTATCTTTATAATCGACATAATCTTCCACATAACCACAACAATACACAATAAAAACTTTTTCCTGCCCTTAAAATTAAAAGTATTTCATTTCCTCGTAAACTTCTTTGGATAGATCGCAATATTTTGTTCATCAAACAATCTTCTATGAATTTGGTTACAGTGTTCTGGGACACACACCTTCACAACTTCTTAACATTATCTCAGTTGCTTGACAACTAAAATGGAATTATTCTTCCTTGAATGATGAATGCATTACATATATGATGACTCCATTCTCATAACTATTCTTGAAATGATGAAACTAGGGATCTTTTTCTTGTCGCACTGATTCACAAAATCTCTTTCTTGCAGTTGGAATGTTTCATCATTCTCTCCATACTATCATTATTACAAAATATAATGATATATTCTGAGCTCTCTAGTCACTCTAGTTGTATGCCTAACCTGTTGTATATCTCACCCTTTCTCTATCGTATACGACCTCAGATTTGACAATATGCTCATTCATGAATATAGTCTGCTGGCAAAGTCTGGAACAATCTTCCCTGTAATATATGTATCAGAGCATGTTGGCCTTTCATCTGGAACCATATATATATATATATATATATATATATATTATATAATATAAATATATACTATATAAATATATATATATAGTATATGTATTATATATATATATATACTATATATATATATATATAGTATATATATTATTATATATATTATATATATATATATAATATATATATATATAAATATATATATATTATAATATATATATTATATATAATATATATTAATTATATATATATATATATATATATAATAATATAAATTATAGTATATAAATTCCTACCACTGCCATAATGCTGTTACTATGATTGTTGTTATTTGTAATGAATATATAATAATAAAATAATAATAATAATAATAATAATAATAATAATAATAATATAATAGATAATAATAACAGTAATAATAATTAATAACAAATAACATATAATAAATAATTAATAATAATAATAATATAATAATAAAAAGATATTAATAAAAATATATAATATAATAATAATAATAATCATTATAATAATAATAATAAATAATAATATAATATAAAAATAAAAATAATAAAAATAATAAAAATAACCATGTGGGTTTAATAATAATTATATTTACATTACGAAGTTAATTCCTAATGTAAGCAAAAATAATAATAATAATAATAATAATATAATAATAAGAATAATAATAATATCAATAATAATCAATATAATAATAATATAAAAACACTGGGAACAAAATTTTTGTTGACTTGTATTAAGACTTGTTTTCTTTGCTAGTTTTTTTGGCGCTGAATAACAAAACTTATTTTTGATACTTTGTCAATAAGGTACAGTTTTTGGCGCCTTCACCTTTGAAACTAAAAAAAATGTAAAAACTTTTTTTTTCATTTCATAAATGAAAAACCGCAATATCTCTTTTTATATTTCTTCCTATAGAATTTTAATTTTCACCAACATATATTTGGTTCTGAAGATAAACATATTTTTATTTACCATTATTTGTTTTTGTATACTCCAACGGTTTCTGTTCCGGGAAGCAAATAATATTTTTTTTTGCAATTTTTCCCATGTTTACATGTGAATAGTGTCAAAACTGGACATGAACAAAAACCAATACGATTTTTGATTCTTCATATAAAAATACATGTAAGAAACGGGTATTGACTTTGCTTGGGAAATTCTGTTGTTGACAAATGTAATAATACTAATGAATAATACTAAAATAATAATAGTAATAATAATAATAGAAAAATAATAATAATAATTATTAATAATAATAATAATAAATAAAATAAATAAAATAATAATAATATTAGTAAATAATCATTAAATAATAATAATAAATACTAATAATAATAATAGTAAAGACTATAATAATAAAAATAGATAATAATAATAGATAATAATATAATATAATAAATTAATAATAATAATAATAATAATAATAATAATACATAATAAAATAATAATAATATAATAATATAATAACATAATAATATAATAATAATAATAATAATAATAATAATAATAATAATAATAATAATAATAATAATAATAATAATAATAATAATAATAATAATAATAATAATAATAATAATAATAAATGCAATATATTAATAATACTAATAATAAAATAAAATACATAAATAATAATTTTTATAATAATAATTTTAAGACCTAATAATATATAATGCTTATAATATAATTGTAATAATAATAATAATAATAATAATAATAATAATAATAATAATAATAATAATAATAATAATAATAATAATAATAATGAATAATAATAATGACAATAATTTATAATACTTGTAGTTTGTAATACCGATTATATACCACTATACAATATGAACAATAATAGTATTAATAATCAATAATATCTAATAATAATAATAATAATAATAATAATAATATAATAATAATAATAATAATAATAATAATAATAATAATAATAATAAATTTCAGTCATTATTTAATTAAAAGAGAATCATATAGGCCTAAGCATAATTAAAATAATTAAAAATTAAATAAATAATTATAATAAATTTAATTTAATTTAATTAGGTAAGTTTAAGTTAAATTTAAATAAAATTAAAATTAATTACATTTATTAAAAAAAATTAAAATTAAATGAAATTATAAATATTTAATAAAAATATACAATTCTTTAAAATCAAATTAAAATAAATTAATTAATAAAATCAAATATTAAAATTAAATTAAATTACAAAAATTTAAAATAAATTATTTTTTTTAATTAAATATTTAATTAGTTTAAGCATTAAAATTAAATTAAATTTTGAATTTAATTAATTTAAATAAATTTAAATTATAAAATAAATTATAAATAAATTTAAATTATAAAATTAAATTGCAAAATTAAAAATAATAAAATTAAATAAAATTTAAATTAATAAAATTTTGATTTAAAATTAAATAAAATTTGGAAAATTTTATTTAATTTTTTTATTATTTTATATTCAAATATTAATATTAAGTAAATTAAAATTAAGTAAATAAGAAAAGAAAATTATTTAATTACTTTAAAATTAAACTAAATTAATTAAATTAAAATTAAATTGAAAGAATTAATTAAATAAATTAAATTAAATAAAAAAAGGATTATTAAATAAAATAAATTAAATTAAATAAAAATTTGATTAATTAAAAACTAAATTAAATAAAAATAAAAATTTAATTAAAAAATAAATTGAATAAAATCTATTAATCAAATTAAATTTAACTAAATTAAATAAAATATTAAAAAATTTCAATTAAATTAAATTGGAAATTTTAAGTAAATTTAAAATTACATTTAAAGGTTTTATTACATTAAAATAAGTTAATTATACTGAATTGAATTAATTAACATTTCTTTCACAATTTAAATATATTTAAAATTTTTAATTTTTTAAATTGGAAATAATTTCAGCAAATATAAAACAAATTAAATGTGAAAAAATATTATAACAAAAAGTACACATTTACATATAAGCGCTCACACACACACATACACACACACACACCTAATATATATATATATATATAAAAATAAATAAAACTTAAATATTTTTATTAAAGATAGATATATATATTATATAGTTATATTATGTATATATATATATATAGTATATAATATATACATATATAATATATAATATATATATATATATATATATATATATATATATATAGCGTGACTAGCAACTTGCAAAAAAGTCAGCTGAATGTGAAGAAGATGAAACTGATCAAATCTGAAGGCAAATGAAGGAAGAATTTCTTAGTAAGCAAGGATGTTAAGAGTGAATGGTGGAATGAACAGGCGATGAAAACTGTAAAAAAGTAACGAAGAGGCGTGGTTGAATGTGCTAATAGAAAATGATGAATGTTCGAAAAAAAGGTGTATAGAAATTTATTGAGAGGAAAGAAAGAAGTGTAAAAGTTGAATACATAGGAGAGAAAAAAAATAGGTAAATGAGCTGTTTGGAAGGAGGATGAATGGAGACTTGCAAAGGAATGTGAAACTGTTCTGGAAGGATGTACGAAAGGGTAAGAATGAGAGTAAGGGGGAATCTTCATAGCATAACGAATAGTGATGGTGCTTTCGTGACTGCTGAGATGGACGTGAGAGTGGTGATCACTTCTAAAATCTTCATAACATTGGCGGTGAATGTATGTGAGTTTGATGGTGTAAGAAGAAAAGTGTTTTGAGGATGAGGTAATTAGGAGATAGGAGGTAATAGGTAGAGTGAGAAAGTTGAAGAATAAAAAATCAGTAGGTGTAGGTGGAATTACTGAAGGATGGAGGTGAGATTGTGATTGAGTGGATATGGAAGTCTTGTAGCAAAGCGCTTGGGAGGGAGTAGTTACGAAGGACATGAGGAGAGCAGTGATAGTACATATAAATAAGGGTAAAATTGATATGGGAAACTGTGGAAATTATATAGGAATTAGTTTATTAAGTGATATGGGAAAGATATATCCTGGTGTTTTGGTTGAAAGAGTTCGTCGAGTTACTGAGAAGATGATTGCTGAAGAACAAGGTACATTTAAAAGTGGTAGAGGATGTGTATATCAAATTTTTACACTGAAGCAAATGAGAGAAAAAATGAGAGAGAAGAAGAACAAAGTGTATTATGGTTTTATGGATTTGCAGCAGATGTATGACAGGATTAATTGGGAAGCTCTGTCACAGATGTTGATGATATATGGTGTTGATGGCAGGCTTCTGAATGGAATCAAAAGTATGTATGTTAATAGTGAATTGAGCTTAAGAATAAAGGAAGTAGAGAGTGAGTAGTTCAATATTAATAATGGAATGAAGCAAGGATGTGTTATGTCTCCTTGGCTATATAATTAAAATATAGATTGGGGGATGACAGAGGAGGTGGTTAGACTGATAAAGAATGGGAGAAAGAGGAGGGTACCATGCTTACTGTAGGCTGCTGATTTGGTTTTGTACGGTGAATCTGAAGAAATAATAATAATAATAATATTAATGATTTTAGGATGATAGACGGTGCAATTAAATCTTTGATGAATGCAAAGGGGCTAAGTTTTGAGTGATCTAAGCTTCTGCAGGAACCTATACTTTTACCTGTATTAATGAATAGTAGCAAAACTATGTTGTAGAATAAGTGGTATAGTTCTAAGGTGAAGTCTGCTCAGATGGACAATCTTAGAAGAGTGTCAGGTGTCAGTCGAAGGGATAAAATGAGAAATGAGCCTGATACGAAGCATTGTGGTGTGAAAAGAAATCATGAGTGAAGGGATAAATGAGAGTGTATTAAGGTGGTTTGTTCATATGAAAAGGATGGATGATAGTTTCTTAGTTAAGCGGGGGGGTATAAAGGTGAATGTGTTGGAAATCATTAGGCTTGCAGACCAAAGAAAAGTTGACTGAATCAGTAAAAGAGTGTCTTAAGGAAAGAAGTGTGAATTTGGGTCAAACAAGAAAAATGGTGCATAATATAGGAATGAATGGTGGGTTTTTGTGAGGGGTTTTTGTTGTGGGCCTGGCCCAGGCCCAGGGAATGAACCCTGACATTAACGGGATACCAAGTGGGGGGGGGGAGGAGGTCTGTCGGGTTGTTGTGAACCTCTAGGATGGATATTTGGGGAGTCGGGCAACCGTTTAAAGGTATGAGGTGAGGTCATTTAAAGGCTTTCTTTTAACTTAGGTCATATTCTTCTAACTAATTACTCTGTTTCCGGTGCATGTTTTGCACCTCACCCCTTATCTGTGGTGACCCGAGGGTAGGATTGAAAAAGAAATATATATATATATATATATATTATATATATATATATATTATATATAATATATATATATATATATATATATATATATATATATATATATATATATATATATAAAAATATTTATGAATTATTAACTTAAAAATAAGTTATATATATATAATATATATATATACATAATTTAGTGCTAAAATTAAAGGAATTTTATTTTTATTGAAAATTTTTCTACAATCAATAAATATTACCAAGTCCGTTATAGACACAATAAGACCGCTAAGCATGGCGAAAAGAATTATGTTGTTGGTCTCCTCATAGGTTTCGGCAGGTAGAGTAACTACCTAGATTTTCTACGATTAATCATACAAGCTATAATGCATAAAATTCCACAAAAAAAAAAATTCTCTAAATAATTAATAGATTATATATATATTTTATAAGCGGCAAGTTCTTTTATGGTGAGTAGAAGAATTTTTTGGAAAATATTTGGAAGGAATTTTTGAAATGCATCGACATATTATGATGAGTAAGCATTTTTTGAAACTTTATTTCATAACGTATTTATGAATACACAAATTATAGAAAATATTTATAGAAATATGTATTAATCGCAATCCAGTAAACACATTAAAAATAGAGGTTGAAATGATGTATTATTATTATTATTATTATTATTATTATTATTATTATTATTATTATTATTATTATTATTATTATTATTATTATTATTATTATTATTATTATTATTATTATAATTATTAATATTAAATTATTATTATTATTATTATTATTATTATTATTATTATTATTATTATTATTATTATATTATTATTATATTATTATTATTATTATTATTATTATTATTATTATTATTATTATTATTATTATTATTATTATTATTATTATTATTATTATTATTATTATTAATTATTATTATTATTATTATTATTATTATTATTTTTTTATTTTTAATTATTATTATTATTATATTATTATAATTTTATTATTATTATTATTATTATTATTATTATTATTATTATTATTATTATTATTATTATTATTATTATTATTATTATTATTATCTCTGGGAAACCCAAAATAGAAAGCAATTTGTGGTTTTTTTCTAACTCCAGAATTGGAAAAAAAATATTAGGACAAAATAATTTTTTTCACAAATTTGGTAAGCATTAAAGCCCCAATTGGTTGCTTATTTGGTAAATTTTTATTAATTTTGAATAATTTTTAATTAAAAATAATGTAAAAAATTATTATTATTATTATTATTATTATTATTATTATTATTATTATTATTATTATTATTATTATTATTATTATTATTATTATTATTATTATTATTATTATTATTAATTAATTATTATTTGTTATTAATTATTTTTTTGTTTAAAAATTTAAAAAAAAAAAAAAAAAAAAAAATTAAATTTTAAAATTTAAATTTTATTAAAAATTTTTAAAAATTTAAATAATTAATTTTTTTTTTTTATTAAATTTATTAATAAAATTCAAAAAAAAATTTTTAAATATAAAAAAAAAAATTTAAGAATTAAAAAAAAAAATTTAATTTTAATTATTTTATAAATTTTAATATTATTATTATTATTATTATTAATTATTATCTATTATTCATTCTTGTTTTTCTTTTTAATATTAAAAGTTTTCAAAATTACGAAAGATTATTTTATTATGATTATTAATTATATTAATATTATTATTATTTTAACTATTTATTATTATTGATATTATTATTAATTATTATTATTATTATGTAATATATTATTATTATTATTATTATTTTATTATTTTATATAATTATATATATTATATTATTATCATCGTTATTATTATTATTCTTTTATTAATCCTTCTTTTGATTTATACTTTTAGTATTATCAGCATTTCAACTTTTCCTATCCTTAATTACCATTCGTAATTTATTATTATTATTAAA
>JABUQX010001755.1:27500-35615 GCA_015478945.1 Trachelipus rathkii | reverse complement strand
CGAACATGAATAATTATTATTCGTCGGCGATATTTAAAAGTTTGGAGATGTTTTAAAAAGAAAAGCTATTAAACTATCTAGCTTATTCTTATAACATATCTTTCCATAGAACTATAAAATTCAATATAATAGAGTTATAAATAATATTAATAATTAAGATAAATAAATAATTTAAACTTTAGCAGTAAATCATAAATAAATTTTAATAATGTAAAATATATTAATTAAATTAATATAGATAATATAATAATAATAGTAATATATTATTATTATTACTACTAATAATAATAATATACATAATAATTGATATATTTTATAATAATAATTAATAATAAATAACAATTAAAAAATAAAAATAATAATAATAATAATAATAATAATAATAATAATAATAATAATAATAATAATAATAATAATAATAATAGATAATAATAATAATAAAAGACTACTGTAATTATTATTATAAAGTCGATATCATATTAATTTAATATAATAATAAATTATTAATATTATTAATCACTTTTAAATAATTACATTTTAATGAAAAGACATATGCATTTTAAGTTTATTATAAATTTATATAGATTGTATCTCTCCGAGCTATTATCATTCGAGTTGCGTTTTGAGCTGACAGAAGAAAACTAAGATTGTGTATTATAAAGAAATAGAAGTGAAGAAGTAGAAGTAGCAAAATGAGGAATTTGTTAGTTAGTGTTTAAAGAGTCAACATTCTGTATATGGAAAGTGATTATTAAACAACAGCTTTGATAGAGCTCTCAGAAGAGAATGAGTTTTTAATCTATAAATGTATTAGTCTTGGTCTAACATGTGAGAGCAACTGATCGAAATCGGTTTACGTTTCGGAATTTCATTATTTTTCAAAAAACTTAATTGTTTTTACACTGTATGTTTTTTTTTAAACCAACACAAAGGTTTCAAAAGAATAGGTCTTCTATCTTATCTAATTTTATTAGGTCTTTAATTTTTTCTTACCAATCAGCTGGTGCCTTACGCCCCTAAATAATATTTAATTCATCATTCACTAAAACCAAAGGTCTTCGGAGACGAGAGTCTTTAGTATGATAATCATCTATACTCTTATTTAGCTCCTACAACAGTTTCTATTCATTTCGTAGTCTACTCTTTATAGGTCTCCGCACCATATTTCTTATGGTGGGTAACAACTTGGATACTCTGCGGATGCAAACTCAGTATTTCGGCATCGTGAGTAGAGCACTTGTTGAGCCCCCTTGCATCCCCAAAATATTACTGTTTGCACTGTGTTGTTATTTGTGTTCTTCTTGAACCCCTCGATGTGGTTGTGAGAGATGCGATACACTCTGCTAGACATTTTGGCTTTTTCTATATTACTTTACAATACCGCGGCTTTACCTAAATCGATAAACTTTCGCTCTCTGACTTTAGGAATTCACTCTATCCTACCCTTCTTAATCCCTCACTAGTAACACTCTTCTGATTAGCTACCGTTCGTTTTGGCAGGTTTATTATCTCAAGGTCACGCCGACCATATAGAATGATTTACTAGCCTCCATCTAAAATCCTCTAGATTTTACATTGCATATTCTGCTAACTAGTTTAATCCACTGCTCTTCCATATTCCTAAATTTTCCAGTTATTCTCACCTAGGATGAGGGAGGTGGAAATCTCTAGCTGTTTGCTGACCAGATTGCTTACCAAACCCCAATCTATCAACACTCCGTAACACGTCTCGTTGAATTCTACGAATCCTCCTAACTCTTTTTCGACATGCTTTCATGTTCGGTCCATCACAAATCTTTCTCGCCTTTGACTATCACATAATTTTGCTTCTGCTACTGTTACTCTCCGAACAGAACAAGATTTCCTCCTTTCCTATGTTGATATCACTTGCTACCTAACCTCTCATCTTATCGAGACTGATAATCTACTCGCATCCAACAACCAATAACATGAGGTCCCTCTCAGTATTAGGGTTGGATATTCACTCCTTTTACACAACTACTCGTATCTGGATATGCGGTCCTTTTTCTCACTTACGATTTGATTTAGAGTGGGAGGATGGCCGAAATCATTCAGCATTCTTAACGATCATGGAGCAACTAATCAAAAGACCCTCACCACATTCCGGCAAACTCAGTCCAAATCCCAACCAAAATTCTCATTGATTACATCGCGGAACGCAATCATGACTCGGTACAAGTGATTTCCATATCTTACTCCTCAACTCCACTTCTCATAATATACAAGACATTATTACTACCCTCGCTGCCTATATTGGCGGTCAAATCAATGCTTGACGCACAACGCTTATAATCTTCTTAACTTTAGAATACTTTCTCCATCCAAAGGCTCTCCTATACACATGACTCCTTTTATGTTCTGCCCTAGCTTATTTTCTCCTGGTTTCAGCATAACTGTGGTCATCTCGGTCCGGATGTATTAGGGCCAACCCTACACCAACTTGCGTACGTTTAACAATTTCACCCTAACGCTAACTAGGGTAAATTTAGGATATGACAACTGTCCTTTCTTGGAACTCTGGATGACGCGTCTCTCGCCTTCTCTTCGCCTTACCACTAATAACACTAGGTCGGAGATGACTGTAATTCACTTCATCTTCATCACGTCGGATCATTGAGCAGGTTTAATTATTCATCCATCTTGACGAGTAAATGCTTCTCTCCTCATTAATCCATGGTTCGATCGCCTACCACTCGCTCCATTAGCCCAACTATGTCCAGAGACTAGCTCTTCTCGGGGAGTGGTAACATTCATCACCTACATTAACATAAACAACATTATACACAACATAAACACTACACAAACACAGCCTACACACACATACACACACACACCATATATATATAGTTATATACTATATATAATATATATAATATACTTAATATTATTATATATATATATTATATAACTCACTACATATATTATAATATATATTATATCTTATATATATACTTATATATGCTTTCTCCTAATCACTCATCTCGACTAACTTTTCATTCACTAAGAATATCGTTTGCAGAGATACTCTTCGACGAGCAAAGCTGAGGCTTTCATAAAACGACATAGTGCGCTAACACTCCTTTGATTCTTATATGGCCTACTGATTAAAATCTATTCTGTGACTCTGCTAAAACATCTCCTTAACAACATTCTCTGATAATATTACCTTCCACCTCTTATTCGTCTAGATGCTCTTTTGCATATACTTCTCACAATCTGAAAAGGCCAATCTCTTCGGCTCCTATTTTATCTCTAACTCAACCCTGGACGTAATTCGGTACTAATTTACTCACTCTCCTCCACTCTTCTATCTCTAAGCTATATATGTTACCTGATGTTCACTATTTGCCTCTTATGAATTACATTTTGATCGGCTTGACTAACTGGTCCTATTGATACTAGAACATGATTAGGAACGTAGGGGCTCCGGATAATGGCTCCTTCCTCGAGTTTAAATAGGTTGTGACCTTCCGAGTGGTTACCACTCACCTATCGTATTGCAATACTAATTTTCTATCATATGATCCTAGTTACAAAACTTTATCCCTCAGTGTGAGTCACAGCTATGAGTATCCAACCTATTCCGAAAAAGGAAGCTCAGCTTCTGATGCACTCATTTGCTTATTTAGCTCGTCACCTGAGCATCTAAGATCCTTGAAACCCTTCTCACTCTCCACTATCGTATTAAGACATATTCATGGAATATCTTCTCTCCGATCGTACAGTAGCTGGCTTTCACGTCTAAGGTAGCTGACCTGTGTGATATATTATACTTATTGCTATTAACTGATTAATTGGATTTCAGCCCTTTAGGAAAACTACAGGGGAGTATTGTCATGTGGTGCGTCTAATAGCATATTATTATTAATAATAAATAGTAATTATGACGGCTATGGCTTAATGGTATAAGCTATGTCACTTAGTCTACATCCAAGTATTCACTCTACTTTTTGAATCGTTGTTTCGCCTCTGCTCCATATTTCATCATTTGCCCTATTAACTAACTAATCTTGGGCCTCTTCTGTTTTCGTTCCTTCTTATACAGAAATTTATCTCCTACTACACTCTGTGTTTTTTCCCAAAATGCTATCAAATATATCGTTGTATGTTGGATGGTATAGGCCTGACGTAAACTCATTCTCTTCCCAACCCAATTTTCTGTCCCATTGATATGGTAGTTCGGCTTCCTCAAGTGTGTTCCCTGTCTATAAACTACTACCATAGTCAACCCTTATTGCCCTCTGTCATTTGTACACACTCGTTCAATCTTCGCGAAAACTACCAGAATGTATTCTTAATCAACTCTATCCCTCTACCCTTAACTACCCATCATGTAAAAAAAACTAAATTCTTTCCTTTCAGTACGTCTTCAAGCAACATCAGTATCCCTACTCCTGGTAACAACTTACCCTATCACCTTATTGAATCCGACTTCATGAAAGTCGACTCGAACTATGCACGGCCTTCCCCTTCTCAGCCAGGTCCCTCCTGAACTACGACATTACCACCGCAACTTGCACTTTAGCTGTCAATTTCACAACTCTCCCTAGTTCCCGCCATCTCGTATCACAATTTTCTCATTCACTTCTATATCTTAGTCAATCCATGTTTACTTCGCTTATTAACCTCAATACCTCTGCGTATTATAAACCTTTAATCTTTACCTTCTTCTCCCTGACCCTTACCATGCGAAAACCATAACACAATAGAGATATCTAGAAATTTTACTACCTTCCGCGGATTCACTGGGAAAGTGGCATTGCGTCTCTTAATCTCTTGCGTATATGGTAACATTTCCACATTCCTTCCTCATTCAGCTTAAACACCTACTCTCTCTCCAGTCATAGCACCATACTCTAAAGCCAACCACTCTTCTTAACTATTTTCCGCATATTCATTTCCTTTCTGAACGGTATCGTGTTTCTCTTTCCTACGTCTTTGATTCTCATAAATAACTTATCCTTTAGAGGCACTCTTACCTATATAACAGGGCAAAAAAACAAACGGCTTCTCTTGGAAATCCCCTTACATTCAGCTAAACGGGTTGTCTTAAGGGCTGGCTCTCCTACACTCTTGCATAAGTCGGTGCAATCTGATTCTGTACCTGCTATGTATCTTTTTTCTTTCCACCTTACTCCAGTTAGACAAGCACCATCCGCCCTTGTATGGCGATTACCTTACTCCGTCATATTCTGGCGGAGCTTCAGGTTTTCACCGGCTGTACTGTTCCATAGGGTTGTCGTGATGTCTAACGCTACATCAAGCAATCTTATACTAAACTTCGCTTTCCTTTCCTAGTTCTCATACTGAACCCTCTTCTTTTGCGGCGGCGATGTTGGTGCTTTAATCGCTTTCCTCTATAGGTACACCGTACGTCGCAAGTGCTCGAGGAGCTTTACACTCCGCGTTGTCGACCCCCTGTTACATGTTAACGCCCTCGTAAGCAACTATGAGCCGGTACTTTGTAGCCACTGCTACTACCATTGATTTTGTTGTGTTGATTTTAAAGTTCAATCTCTCCACTGTACTAGTTCGCTGTAGTATTAGAATATCCAACACCTTCCAGTTCTACCTCATGTTCTAGTAGGCTTGCAAGGAAGAAACTGTAACCATGCCTCGAGTAGTGAACATCTCCTTACTCTTACAGCCTCGGTCTGTGCTCAGTACTGCAGTGATTTGCGTTCATGATGGACTAAGTTTACTTTTTTCGATCTTCTTACATCAGCCCCCTCCTAATAGGTGCTTTGCTACTTGAAGCGCTAGATGAATGGTCTCTGTAAATAAATAACAAAATATTAAAAAGAAAAAAAAAAAAAAATAAAAAAAAACAAAAAAATACTATATTTATTCTAATTTCTCATATTATACTTGCGAATAAATTTGCGAAGTAAAAGGGAATCATAATATATTATTACTGCTATTTAAGTTGAATATTATAATCTTGTATTGAAATTATATATTTTAACATATACTCCACTTTATTTATATTAAATATGATTTATATATTTTCTCCTTATTAATTATTTCCATCTCCATCCTAATACTTACTATACTATTTACAATAATAATATTAATATACTTATAATAATTAGAAATAATGCGGACATCACTATAAATATAATATTATACTTAACGAATAGTAGCAAGTAAATATATATATTAACGTTATCCGCATTTACACTATTTACCTCACAAGGCCCAATCACTGATTATATTAAATACTATTTGACTTCAAAATATTTTCAATAGATATACCTCCTTCTTAACTATTAACAATAATTATATATATCAATCTGATGATCGGTTCAATTTACCGATCAGTTATATCTCTATAAATGACACGTAACTCTACACATAACTTTGGGTAGCCTATGAATATTTCAGAATCGAAAGCTTAATGGTTTAATTATTTGAAAATCCATATTTGACTCTCCACACAGCAAATCATCACTATACCTATATTATTATAATTAATTTCTCATTAATTATATCCTCATAGCATATAAACCCCACGCTACCTCACAATAAATAACTAATATTATAATAAACCCATAAAAATACCAAATACCTATATATATCTAATCCTATCGTTTATACACATCTATATACATAACCATCCCTTTAAGAGTAAAACCAATAGGAATACAAAGACAAGACTAATCCTGGTATTTAACCAATATCAACAAACTTAAAATCCTATTTATATTCTTATGAGTAGTAATAAGATATATATATAATAATAAATAATATATTATATATATATATAGTTATATTAATATATATATATATTTATATAATAATAGTATATATATAATGTATAATAGATATATATAAATAATATTATATATACAAATAAGTACAATATATATATTATAAGAGAATATTATTATTATATATTAGTATAAATATAATATATAAAATATAAATATTAAGTCATATATATATATAAATATAAGATAGTAATTTATAATATTAATATAGATATATATATGTATTTAATATATAATGACTATAAAATATCGTATGATATAGTTAATATATAGTTGAAATAATATATATATAGTATATATATTATATATAAATATATATATATTAATATATATATATATGTATTAAAGTTATTAAAAATTAATTATCAATTTAATCACAATTAAACTTAGAATATTTTTCATCGTTCAGAAATCAATATATCTAGTATTCTCAATATTTGAGTAACTATAAGCTAATGAATATGATATCATAGTGAATAAAGGTAGTGAAATTCAATTAATTACGTTCTTACGCATACGAACTCCTCGAGGGAAGCCTATCTCTTTTTCTCACGCGGAAGGAACTACCGCATATAGGTTTTACTACAGACTTAGCTCGTTTCCCACAAAAGTAAGGCATTATGTCTGAACCATCAAGCGTAGCACATTGCGGGCAGTCAATGTGCTTTCCGCAGAGAATCCTCAGAAACCCATTACGTTTCCGCATACATCGCCTTTAAGGTCAGAAAAATGATCATAAAATACTTTTTCCAGCTAACTACTCACTCCCTACCTACTGCGAACGTCCCAAATTCCACTCTTTGAGTCTAACTTGCGACATAACGATATAACTTCGGCACCCATGAGAGCGTATCCCATACACCCCCGACCCCCCCAGATCTCAAGCTCGACAGCATGCCATCGTGTTTCAACACACCGCCCAGCGCAGCCACACATGAAATCTCTCTTCTCACACTCAACCCGCCACAACTTTCGTTCGCACTCTATCCTCCTCGTCCTTCCCAAATTATCGTCTCACACATTCAATTTTAGCACTTATGAATCCATTTTATCCTATCCCTGATTGTAATGCTCTCATCGTTTACGTCCATATATGTCATGTGAGGTACTCAGTAGTACAATATTATTTTCCACTTTATATCCCTAATACACCATCTTTGCTTAATTGGTATACGCTCCATATTCTTCACATAATTTACATTCTTGCCTTCACCAAAAAAATTTTCCGCTAAACATCTTCTTTGCTTGATAAATACCGCCATCCAGGTACTCAACAAAACTGATCCACATTACATCAACTCTTCATTCCACCATACGACGATCT
>JABUQX010001755.1:0-22500 GCA_015478945.1 Trachelipus rathkii | reverse complement strand
AAATTAATGAAAAATGATGGTAGAACATTAACGACGATTAGAGGGGTGAATTCTAGCCATTCTGAGTCTCAGACAGAGAGCAAAGGTTTAGGGTGTTAAGAGTTAGATAGATTGATTTCAACAGAGACGAAGTTAAGATTTAAGCCGCGCGGGATGTTGTAAAGATAATAGGAAGCCCAAGTCTAATGCAGATTACCATCTTTCACAACCACACACACACACACAGCACAAACACTCCAACACAAAATAAGAACAATAGACTTAGAAACAAAGAAAAAATCGGGGATAAAAATTAGAATAACTAAACCAACTTAAAAAAAATTCGTCAGCTAAAATTAACTAAATAAAGAAACAGAACTTCAATATACTAAAAAACAAACTTAAACCTAAAACACTTTGCTACACTTACTAAATTTATTAAAACCTACAACTAAAAGAAAGAAAAAAAAAATGAAAAAAAAACTAATCCTAACTTAAAAAATTATAAGTACTAATATTATTTAAATAAAACATATACTACTATACACTAAACCTAAACAACTTTGCTACACTTTTCCTAAAATTTAATAAACCTACAAAAGAAAAAAAAAAAATAAAAACTATAACAAATCTTTTAAAACTCCAAACTTTTAAATATCGCCGAAACGAATAAAAATGGTTTCTGAGTGATACTATTTAATAAAACTTTCAATTAAAACACAATGAGATTTAAAAAAAAACACCAACACACACTTTCACTAATCACAGGAATATCTAAGATATAACACATAACGCCTTAATAAGATAAAGATAAAAACTTCGAACCCGAGAGCAACTTTCAAGCACGTCCACACTCCACAAATAAAACAAATGTGATTATATAATAATATATATATATATATATATAGTATATTATATATATATATATATAATTATATATATATATATATTATATATATAATATATATATATATATATATACTATATGTAGTTATTATTTAAAACTGTATTAATTTCTTGTTCTCTTAGCTTTCTAACATGTTAAACATGCGATACTTTGAACAACAAGGATTTTTTATTTTATTTCGCTTGCTTGTAGCATTATATCTAGTAATAATAATAATAATATAATAATAATAATAATAATAAATAATAATAATAATAATAATATATAAATAATAATAATAATAAATTAATAATGATAATAATCAATATATAATAATACATAATAATCATAATAATAATAATAATAATAATAATAATAATAATAATAATAATAATAATAATAATAATAATAATAATAATAATAATAATAATAATAATAATAATAATAATAATAATAATAATTCATTCATTCATGAATATATTTTATCCAGATTATTGAAATTACAAAATATATATTTCAAAATTCAGTACAGTTTTACATTATAAAATTCAATATTTATATAAAACAAAATTTAACCCCTATATCTGAAATGTGGCTACTAATTTTAAAACCGTGTTTTATTCTTTGAAGCCGAATATTACACCTGTTTTTTTCTTTATATTTCTTTATTGTTAATGATAAAATATATTTTAAGTGAGAACAGTAATAATGCCTCTAAATTTCTGATAGCAATATCAATTGTATTAAAAGTACAATACAAAATAATAATAATAATAATAATACTACAAGCCAATAATATTTTTTTCTTCTCATTCTAATAAAGATAATAATAATAATAAAAATAATAATAATAATATAATAATAATATAATAATAATAAAATAATAATAAAATATAATAATCAATAATAAAAAAAATAAAATAATAATAAAAATAATAAAAATAATAATAATAATAATAATAATAATAATAATAATAATAATAATAATAATAATAATAAATAATAATAATAATAATAATAATAATAATAATATATAATACAATAATAATAATAATAATATTATTATACAATACGTTATAATTATTTTTCGTAATTATCAGTCGCTTTATAATTTTTCCATAACGTTTTATCTTTCGACAATATTTTGCTTCAGAGAATGATTTTTAAAGTCAAACGATTCTCTCTCTCTCTCTCCTCTCTCTCTCTCTCTCTCTCTCTCTCTCTCCTCTCTTCTCTCCTTCTCTCTCTCCTCTCTCTCTCTCTCTCTCTCTTTTATATGCCTTACATGTGATTGCATTTGATCGTGTTGCATGGGCTCCTGTGATCTATGAGCGTTAGGAAGCAATCAATCGGATGCCATTTCTCCCCAATTTTTATGGAGGGTAAGTCAGAGTTGGCGCCGTACCTAGTTCGAATATACTCTCTCTGTATCTCAAAATTAACATTTTACATGAGTGTTGGCAGCGCACATATCTTCGACCTATTCCAAAGAAAGAAAGAGGCGCTGACCTCTCTAACTATCGACGTGGTCTAGCTTGTATTCGGTATAAGATCTCTGAATTTTTTTAGCTCTCATTTCTTGATTCATCTGGTATCTCAATCCTTTCTTTTCCGATCACCAGCATGACTTTTAGCGTTCAAGATCTAGTGAAGATAAAGTATCCCATCTAACAGAATTATGATCTTCTACTCTTAGGGATTGTGGGAAACATGGTGTGGTGTTTCTTTTCATATCATGGTATGAAATGCGTTGATATTCTCTAAACTCTCCTATTTTGCGATTCCTTCTACCCTTTATATACTTTTCGCTACCTTTCTTTCAAATTGTTCCATAGGATGTTGTGACCTCTCGACTTCTTCCTCCTATCGTGTCAATAGTAGCTTTTTTCTTAGAGTTCTGTCTTTCTACTCTATTCCTTCTTTTAATTAACGATTCTCTCAGCTGTACACCTAAGCTCTTTTATTCTTATGAAGATATGAAGTTAACTTGGAACTTCATTCTCCAACTGCATTTCAAATGTGCTCCCTGGATAAAATTGGCAAGTAGCATATTTGGAATTTGAAATCTCCTTCCATAGTTATTTATAAGAGATTCATGATATCCACTATTCGAATAGAATTAGTATCAATATTTACGGATGCGAGTACGGTTGCGGATATTTAAAATGATTATAATGTAAACAGATGCGGATGCTGGATATCCGGTCTACCATAATAGTAATAATAATAATAATAATAATATATAATCAAAATAAATAATATAAAATAAAACAATTGAAAGTAGATATTAAGCAGAAAATTTTGACATTAGAAATTAATAATAATAATAATAATAATAATAATAATAATATAAATAAAATAATAATAATTAATAAAATAATAATAATAAAATAATAATTAATAATAATAATATAATAATAATATATTTATTTCAACGCCTTTTCAATTTCTTAAAGGTATTAACCGCTTCATGATTGATTTTCTTGTGGTCTATTCTAGAATAGAATGGAACAACCCTTTTACAACTATTAATTTAATATTTCGCCTGGTCACTGTCAGCATCCTATCAGAACGAGCTCTAAGACTGCAATTGATAAAAAAAATAAACGTTATTAATTTCGGGAGGCAGTACTTAAATAATTAATAAACTACAGTGAACTAAAATATAAAACAATAATTATACTAATTGAGAGATTCTTTCCAATCCAACACAAAAGATGTTCAAAATATTTCCCATTTCGTTGTACTTTATATTGATACCTGGTTTGCTTACTTTTTTATAAGCGAGCTCAGCCACCTCAAATTAAATAATTTCCTGATCGGCGTAATATGTCAAATTGGAAATTTGGAAATTTTTGGAAACAATAAAACCAGAGATCATTCAAAATCATCTTCAACTTGCCATTAGAAACGATGAGAAATTAAAGAAACTCCTTTCTGGTGTTACTTTGCTCAAGGTAGCTTTCTGCCATAGAGTTGGGCAGCTCTGCTTCCTAAGGAAACTGAAGGGTAGGGTCCAATATTTGGTTCGGGCTGGGCCCAATTTTCACCCCCTTAAAAATGGACCATAAACAAATTCTTTATTTTCAGCCAATTTTTGACTAGAACGAGAGAAGCCAACCGGCACATTTCTGGCCCGCTAAACCTCGTTCATGTTCTGGTCAGCTAAGTCATTCTTTCAGCTATTTTAATTATTTCAAAACCTATATTTTTGACATTTTTAGCTTCAACTCCTACAATTTTTTTTCAATGACTTCAAACTTAGAATATGCATAAATGGGTTCATTACCGAAAAAATGCACGAAATAGTTTTTAGTTTTTTTTTGAAATTTGTGCTCAGCAATGTCAAAATTCATAACCCACTTCTTTTGGTTTTTAAAATGAAGATTGCGATAATTTTTTTTTTTTGCTCATGCGATCTGGATGAAATTTTCAGAGCACTTGTAGTCAAGGAAAATGCGCACTTTTTCTTAGAGAATTTCTTTGTATATGCAATAGTCTTGGATTTGTTCTTGGAACAAATTTTCAGATAAAAGTTTTTGAAATTTTTTTAACATTTTTCTTTTGAGTAAACAAAAAAAATTTCCAAGTAGAAAAGATATATCTTACCCGATTATGCAAGCCCTAAAAATTTGATGTTGAACGGACAAGTAGAATTTTTTTTTTTATTTCCCTTTTCCAAAAAATATATTTTTGGATGAGTGAAATATTGACATATTTTTTTTTTTACTTTTTTTTCTACAGGTTACCACCACTCACGGGTTGGGCCCTTTTCAAGGAGGGGGCAGGAAATAAAATGCGGGAAGACCCACCCAGGCCTATGCCTAACGCAAATCTCTTAGGTGAGCACAGACGTGGGTTTTAAAGAGAAGGAAGATTAGAATACAGTTAGGAAAACAGATGGCAGGAGTTCCACAGAACAGAAGTTGCTGGAAAGAAAGAGGCACCACAACGAACGAGTCTGGGATTTCAATGCTCACCCAAAATTCATGCGAGAGTTAAGAAACTTATTTTTACATCAACTACAGCATTCAGGTGAAAGCGCAAACAAAAATAAAAATACAAATTTACAGAGAATTTTTATATTTTCATACATTGATGATCAATTGTGCTGAAATATAGCTTTCCATATTTTCCTTAAACTTTTTTTTAGGAAAATATTGTAGGAATTAATATGAAACCATTTATCCCATTTTTCAGCAAGGGAAAGTTACTTAAACTCTATTAAGTAGTTTTATGCACAATATAAATATTAAGAGAAAGAAAATGTGTATGGTTGTTAAGCTCTAATTCAGCAGTTAATCCTATCAATACATCTAACATGCTTTCCAGTTGGTTATGAAGAGGACTTAACAACTCTAAATTAGTGGTAAATTACATCCCTTCATGATTAGGGCTTTGCCTATAAGGGATAGTAAACAACTAAACATATTTTTAGTGGCAAATTTCATCCCTCCATGATTATGATCTTGCCTGCAAGGAATGATGAAAACTTTTTCAAAAAAATAAAATTTACAATTCATCATAAAATCGATTTTTAAAAACTTTATTTTAGCTTTCTTTTCCAGAAAACATAAATTTCTAAAAACCAGATAAAAATCATTCTAATGTTTTGGATGGGCGTTTTATTCATTAAAAAATTTAATGTTTTGCTTTCACTAATATCAGAAACTTTTGTAATCACAACAACAACAACAACTACTACTACTACTACTACTACTACTAATAATAATAATAATAATAATAATAATAATAATAATAATAATAATAATAATAATAATAATAATAATAATAATAATAATAATAATAATAATACTTACATTAATAGGAAGTGGAGCTGTGATTAGATCCCCAGATTTGTTTCCACTGTGATGAAGTTTGAAAGATTCGTTGTTTTGTGAATCAGAATCTCTACTCTTTAAAGTAAGCTTAACACGAGAAGTAGCTGAAATGATTCGGGCAGTTATATATATATATATATATATATATATATATTATATATATATTATATAGATAATTAATATTATAGATATATACGTATATTACTATATATATATAATGTAGATAACCTCTTTTACCTAGATAACTTAGTAATTCATTTGATATACACTATAATGTTATTGTATTATAAATGACTATATATATATTATATATTATATTAAATTATTATACAAAATTTATCTTTATATATATCTATAATATATATATCATTGGAGGATACCTTTAAACTTTTTTTCAGAAGAGGAGAATGTACTCTTTTAAAATAATGTTATAATTAGAGTTTACTGTACATCAAATTAATGTAAATAAGCTTTTTTTTAACTACTGTCAAACAGAATCTTTTCAATTCATATACATATAATATATACCATATATAAATACATAGATCCCATCTAATGATAAAGCGAAATAATTCTATCAACAAAATTTTTAAATACAAAATTTATTATTATTATTATTATTATTATTATTATTATTATTATTATTATTATTATTATTATTATTATTTTATTATTATTTTGGATTTATTATTATTATTATTATTATTATTATTATTATTATTATATAATAAAGAGAAAAAGTGTAGAAGAGTATTTAATAGTTTAAAAACCTTAAAATGAAAAAAAAAAAAATTTAAAGTTTATCAAAGAAGGAAAATGAATGATCAGTTTGTCAAGAAATTGAAAAAAAATTGAAAAAAAAAAAAAAAACACCGAAAGCACTACATTGGAATGCGAGCTAAAATGGGATAAATATATAAAAGGAATAAATATTAATACAAAGACTTGAGAAGCAAGGTTTTTTCCATGTTGATATGGTGGTTAGTCATATGCGTTATCTTTCAAGTTCAAGACCAGGAAAGGACATAACTTTAAGATGAAAACTAAAAATCGGTGAAAACAAAATTATTTCCCAATCCACCCCCAAAAAAAATCTAAGCCAGCACCTCCATAAAATTCTTCAAAAGGGCATTCATGGTTATGAATGAACTTTAATTATTGTTTGGAAACCGAGTAAAGTCCAATCAACCAGGATAACATACAAGCGAATATATATATATATATATATATATATATATATATATATATTAATATATATATAATTAATATATATATTATAATATATATATAATTATAAATATATATAATATATATATATTATATATATATATATATATTATATAATATTATATATATATATATATATATCCTCAGAGGTGGACTTTCCGCAATTTAAGTCCGCAACAATCCCGCAAAATGCGGAATACCAGAATAAATTGCGGAATTGCGAAGCAAACTTATATGCGATATATATAATTAGTGAATAAATAAATAAAAATAAAATATTAAGGTGATGTTCAAATAACTGGATACTTAACAATAAAAATGTGACCGTATATATATTATATCATTCCGCAGTTAAGAGGACTATAAAATACCATAAAAATAAAGTATATATAATACGATTGTTGGTATATATAAGTTATAATTATTTTACTATATATATATATATATATATATAGATGATTATATATATATATATATAGTACTATACCATAAATATTATATAAATTTATTATAGTACCCCATTTTTTAATTATCACGTATATATATATATATTTTAGTAGTTTTTACATCTTTTAGTGATTTTAATATACGTTATTATATATATATGTGATGTGTGTGTGCGTGTGTGTTAAAAAAACAAATCTAAACTATTGACATCAAGAGAAATATAAAAAAAAAAATTATTAAAGTTCATTATTCAAAAAGGTAATTTGATGAAAAGAACCTACTGTCAATGACAATTATAATTGAACAAGATCATATCATCAGTTATTTTGCTCTCACTCTCTCACACACTTATCTTTATCATTACTTTACATATATGAGGTCTTGCAGAACTTTACATATAAGATATGGTTAATATTATTCCGCAAACTGTGTATAATTTAATTTGGGTTAATATTCATCTATCATTGCCAGTATTCATAATTTGTATTTCTTTAATTTTTTTATTTATAATTATCATAATTTTTATCATATATAATCAATTTACAACGTAACATTTCAGTCTATTCTAGAAAAGAATGTAGGTATACTGATTATTACATAGTTATACTTATTAATACATATAGGTTTCTTTATTTTCTGATGTTAAAATTTTCTATAATATATTAATAGCTAGAATAATATATATTAAAATAGTGAAATAAAATTTATAAACATATTATCTATTGTTAATAGTAAAAAATCTAAAATATATCTCTCTCTATATATGAGAAAAACATCATAAATATTATATATATATTATTTTTACATTAAAAAATTATTACTAACCTAATAAACATTTATAAAATTATAATTTATCTGACTTTGGTTATAAATAGCAGCATAAATAAAACCATTAACAGTTATTCAACATTTTTTAGGTCCATTTATATATTATTAATTTCAAGAGACTCATAAAGAAAACAAATATTATTATTTGTACTATTATAGTAGTAGTATTGACTATATAATATATTATATTTACGTATATTTACTATTAATACAAAATACCTATACTTATATTAATATATATATATTATATTATATATATATATATATATTATATATATATATATATATATTTTTACTTATATAATAGGTATCAGACGTATATATATTTTATTTCCAATCAATTGATTATAATATCATATAAGTTTTGTGCTCTATACCTGACATTGCTTATTTACTGGTTGATATATTTATTTGATTATAGATATTATATATATATATATATATAATATATATATTGTAATATTAATATATAGATATTATGAATGTGAAGTGTGTGATATAATAATATATATATATGATATTTATAATATATATTATTATATATTTATAGTTTAACTGATTTTATATAGTATATATATTATGCAGTAAATATATATATAATATTTACACATATCCTATATGATATATATATATAGTGTATTTTTTTTTTTTTTTATATATTAATATATTAATAAGTTACTAGGATATTAATACTTTGTTGCGTATATATATTAACTATTATGGTATAATTAAAACATATAATTCTAGTATATATATAGGGTATATAGTATATACTATATAATATACTATCTATAATAAATATAATATGCAGTATATATATTATATTTATATATAATATTATATAAATATATATATACAATATATATATATATATAAAAGTTTATGGTGGCTTAGTTCTATAATTCTTCTTAAAAGTAATTTTTAAATACTAATGATAGGGGTCTTAAACCTTATTATTAGTAGATTATTGTTTATATTAATTATTATTTATTATTGATTATGTGTAAATTTACTAATATTGTATTGAAAATATTATTTATTTATGTATTATTATTATTATTATTATTATTATTATTATTATTATTATTATTATTATTATATTATTAATTAGTTATTATTATTTTATTATTAATGAGCCATTGATTATTGTAAAAATATTATTATTATATTATTTGGATATAATTATATTATATGTATTGATTTATTATTATTATCTTATTATTTATTATTATTATTATTATTATTATTATTATTATTATTATTATTATTATTTATTATTTATTATTATGTAATATTGATTATTACTGATCCATAGTTTGGTGTTTAGCAGATGGTGAGAGAGGAAGGGTAAATGTTAAAGCTAAAAATTTAAAACAATACCCATATAATCAAAAGGGAAATGAATTTTAATATTTGTCAGTTATCTGAAATTAGGTTACTTAAATATTTGTTAGTCATTTGAAATTAGTTTATTTAAATATTTGTCGGTTATCTGAAACTAGTTTACCTAAATATTTGTCGGTTATCTGAAACTAGTTTACCTAAATATTTGTCGATTATGAGAAAATTGAATACTTTATATAATAATCAGATAGCCTTTTAAGATTGGCCGAGTCCTTTGTACATTTGATATGAAAAATGTTGAGCAAATAAATTAAAAGATATATGGTATATAAAGAAAGGACAAAGTCAAACATACCCAAGTGTTAATAATTACAAATATATCAACATATGAAAATAGGATAATAAATTAGTTAAGTAATATGTGAATGAATTGGTTAACAAAAATATAAAGCACAATCAGAAGGGATGTGTAAAACACTAAGGCAAAGAAGAAAGACTTAATATGTTATTGTACAATATAACATTTGGAGTTATATAAGAAGTAGCGAAAATGGGAAGAACAGATTGAAGATGAAGAGAATAGAAAGATGTAGAGAATAGCAAAGAATAAGTATCTAAAGAAATTGTGTGCAATTGTTTAAATAACCAGTTTGAGAGAATGTAAGGGTGGGCACAGACATTAGTTTTCAATACACTTTACCAACATCCACAACGTACTAATTTCTCATTCATGGCATACTATCTTTCTCTCATCCTAATTTATTACTTCTGTCTGACTCATATCTAGGGAATTCTTCTCTACTGATCCTAATGTATCTAACTCCAACCATTTCTAAAATTTCAATCTTAAGGGTGGAGTCTGTGACAATGCAAACACTAACAGCATAATGGCTCAATAATTAGAATCACCTAACTTTGATGTCTTATGAATAAAAATCAGTCTTCCTACAACTACAATAATATTCTATTTCTGCTATCATCCAAGCAATTGAACAAAATTTCCAGTCTTTTATTAATATCTTTAGTAATAATACCACTTCTCAAAAGACCCATTTTCTAAGATCCTTTATTTCAGAGATTTTAAAATAACCCACAATGAATGATTGTGTTCCTCTCATAGTGATCATGGTGGAAAGCAGGGTTGTGGAGTCGGTTCAAAAATTTTCCTGACTCACCACTCTTCAATAATTACCGCTCGACTCCGACTCTTTCTTTACAAAATTAACCGACTCCTTCTCCACCCTTTTTGAATAAATGTTTAACCGTACTCCGACATTCCAACCCCTCTTCAAATTTCCGACTTCAACCCTTTTCATAAAATTGCCGACTCCTGATCTTACCATCTCTCTCAATATACTACCGGGACTCTTGCAGACTACCGGCTCACGACTTCCACAACTTCACTGGTAGTGGAATAAGGATTGCCAACATCATATTCAGTGATATCTCAATGGTCTGGAACAGTTGATTAGAGATCCAACACATATTCCAGATCGTCCTAACTAATTCTTGGACACTGTTGAACTGGGCTTCACCATTAGTCTTTATTGCCAATTAATTACACCATTTTATTTTATTTTATATTATAGCTCTTAATTCTTTAATTAAAAAAACATTTTCTTTTGCAGCCTGACCTTGCCATTGGAATTTCAATCAGTCTAACAGGCTTCAAAGAGCAACACTAAATATCCTTGGAATGACTCCTGCTTTGGTACTAATGATGACCCATGCAGAAATGGTGGATGCAATATTTACTGATAGAATGAGTAGATTCATTCCATGTTCAACTAAATTTTTCTCTCCTTAAAATCCATGGTTTAATCATACTTGCTCTCCTGCCATTAAGGCTAGAGACAATGCATGTCAAGAGTGATGACACCATCACACTTGCTAATTTTCAATCATCTCGGAATTGTTATAGGGATATTATTCAACAGGCTAAGCATGCTTTCACTAAATGGAAGTGTGTTTATCTCCTTGGTTCTTTTTCTGATAAAACCTTTCAGCCAGCCTCTTGCCAAAAACATCAACAACAATTGTGAATCTACCATTCCTCTTATTTGATCTAATGGATCTGTAGCTAAAATTCTTACCAAAAACATTAATTTCTTTGGGATTCTTTTTTCAACTAATTCTACTTTGGAGAACTCCAAGATTATTCCTCCTCCTACTTCTTCTTTCATGTGTTCCGTGTCTCTACCAGAAATTACATATAATCAAATTAATGGGATGCAAATATCTACAATTGTTAGAACAGCAAGCAGCCCAGATAGCATTCCACCTAGCAAGTGAGATAGCATTCCCCGCGCGTGTTTTAAGGTACTGTGCTTCTGAACATCTGTCCAGCATTCAACTCTATTCTCTATGTCTTAATACTAATAATTTTCCATAGTGTTGGAAGTGAATGAATGTTCAGCCAGTTTTAAAGAAGGGCAGCAACCTCTGAACACTCTAACAATCGCTCTATAGCTCTTACCTGTACTCTGTATAATATCTTTGAGCCTGTACCTAAACTCCCATTTCCTAGATCATTCAGTCTCATTCCCTCCTTTCCAATCACGAGTATGGTTTTCAACCCTCGAGGTTAACTTGTGATATACTTTCCTATCTTACTGATCTATGGACGTCTGCCCTCAGGGACTATGAGAAGTTTTGTGTAGTGTTGTTAGACATATACAAGGCTTTAGACTGGGTATGAAATGTGTAACTGCTCTTCCCCTTCCTTTATGTATCCTTCTTCACTTTGCATAATACTACTCTCTCAAAGCATTCCAATTCAACAATTAATGAGGGACAAACAGACTTTCTCCTCCTCCTCCTCTCCTATTAATTGCAGTTTCCTCAGGATTCTTTTTTTATCTCCTGCTGGGTTCTTACTTTTAGTTAATAACCAATTCATTCTTACATAGATAATTTAACTCTTCATTCCTTCGCTTATTTTAAATCTGATCTTTCTTTCTCTTTTGCATATAGTTGTTTCTTGCTTTCAACTTTTCAATTCAATTCTGGCTAATCTGTATTAAGGTTTGTCAGTGAGATAGCCTCACCCTTGTGAACTTAAAACTCCTTAAAAATTCAACTACTGCACATCTCATTCTAAAACATACCTCCCAACTTCCCTATCTCTTTTGAAATCTATATAGTCTCACCAGATGAAATGTTGGCAACACAAGCATTCTTGGTCTCAACATATAATTGTCTTCAATTGTCTTTCATCAAATGGTTGCCAAAAACTTTGAAGAGGCTGGGAATCCTGTTCATGTTGCAAAATTCTAATTTTCCATAAAGTTTCTTCAAATTTTGCATGGAGTTTCACATCTGGGTTGGCTCCAATTTCATCCATCTTTTGAAGGGATTGAATCTGAAGCTATGAAACTAATAAACTGTCCCCTCTTTCTAACTCTTTTGACCCTTTAAATCTGTGATGTGTTGATGGTGCTCTATCTCTATAATATGGGTTCTACAACAGCATATGCTTGAGGGAGTTATAGAAAGCATTCCTTCCACCAATGCTGTTGCACTGCCTTCTTTTTCACATGGAGTGTCGTTTTTTCACATGAATTTTGTATGAAAATCAGCAATCCCAGGTTGCTCATTGTGGAGCATCATCCTTTCCAGCCATATCTGTTACATGTAACTCTTGTCATCATCTGTTTTTTTTCCTTCTGCATTTACCTTCTTCACTTCAAAGCTTGTCTCTCCACCCACCTGAAGCAAATGTGTTAGGTTTGTCTTTTAATGCACCATCCTTCAATAACGTTGGAAGTAAGTGGTGGTTTAAATAAAAAAGTAAAGGAAGTTCAAATATTGAGAAAAAAAAAAACAGAACCATTAAGAGAAAGATAACCAGTAAGATACCTAAAAATTTTCTTTTTTTGGGAAAACCTGCTAAATTGAAAATAATGAAAGAAAAAAGCACACAGAAACACCCTGAAATACGGTATTAATTAAATAAAATCCCTAATTATACATTAATTAAGAGATATAGAAGAAAAATATTTAAGCAATTTCAAGGCAGGATGAGAAAACTGTAACAGCTCTTTCAAATCTGAATCAATTTTAGTCCCAAAAATAACTGTTAGGAATGAATAATCTTAAGAGTTGTTACTTATTTCAAGGATCCCATATTAAACTTGACATTTTCCAACAATTTAAAAAAGGTAATACACTCTTGAAGCCATTTTATTATTATTATTATTATTATTATTATTATTATTATTATTATTATTATTATTATTATTATTATTATTATTATTATTAACTTCAATTCCCTGTACTGTAGAAACTAAACCATTAATATTCAGAAAAAAATCTGAACGAAATTCATATTATACAACAATTAGCCCAATTAGCTCTGCATTAACTACAAGGCATTTTATTTCTTACATAAATAAACAAAATACTTACATTTAATAATAGTTACAACATCCTTGTGATTGAACTTTGAGACTGGTGTATCGTTAACCCTAATTAAAGCATCTCCCTTTTTCACTCCAGCAAGAGCAGCTGGACCACCTACAGTAGTATGAAAAATAATAATAATAATAATAATAATAATAATAATAATAATAATAATAATAATAATAATAATAATAATAATAATAATAATAATAATAATACAGTAATAATAATACAGTAATAATAATAATAATAATAATAATAATAATAATAATAATAATAATAATAATAATAATAATAATAATAATAATAATAATAATAATAATAATAATAATTCTTTCTTTCTTTTAATTCTTTCTTTCTTTCTTTATCTACCTCTTTTCCCCAAGACTGTGGGTAAGGTGCGTGCCATGCATTGGAAAAGAAAAGCAGTAGAAGAATATGACAAAAGATAAAAAGAAAGCCCAGCCTTACCGCCCCCTCTGTACCATTAATTAGTGAGAACTCGTCACAGACAGAAAATCCACCCTAGAGCTTCACGGGACCGCGACGGACCCTCACTATGGTAAATCGTCAATGTAAGGGTTCATCCCTTGGCCCAGGTGGGCCACAACCATGCCCCAATACAAAACTCCGCCATTCACTCTTATTATGTACCTTTATTCTCGCCTCTGCCAAACTCGCATTTCTTTCCTTCAGACATTCGTTCACTGACTCAATCCACTTTTTCTTCAGTCTCCCAGCCGGTTGGTTCCCAACACTCTCGCCACTATACATCCGCTTAACCAACCAGCTATCATTCATCCTTTCCACATGACCAAACCATCTCAACATACTTTCATTTATTCTCTCATTTACCCCTTTCTTCACACCAACAAATAACTCTCTAATACGTCATTCCCATTTATTCAATTTTTCTCACCACCTAGCATGCCCCTAAGATTGTCCATCTAACAACATTGGAACTTTAGCATCTATTACTTCTTATTCCAGGACCCATAGTCTCACTACTATACAATTAACACAGGTAACAACATACCCTCATGTAAGACCCTAATGCACTCAAGACTTAGTCCCTTTACATTCACCAACGATTTAATTGCACCAGCAACCTTCCAGCCATTCACAATTTTCCTACTACACTCTGCATCATCCGTTCCCTTCTCATCCAACACATACCCTAAATATTTAAACTCAGACACTTGTTCCAGCTGCTCACCATCTAACATAACTTCACACTGAGGACTGTCCTCCACTCACAACCATAACCTTACTCTTTCTATGTTTACTTTCAAACCCCTCCTTTTACACACCCTGCCAAATCTCTCTACCAATCCTCTCAAACTCTCTTCAGATTCGGCACGCTAAACCAAATCATCCGCATATAATAGGTAGGGCACCCTCCACTCATCTCCATTCTCCATCATTCTAACACCATTTCCTGCCACCCCCACCTCTAATTCTTTCATAACCCCATCCATATACAAATTGAATAACCAAGGAGACATAACACAACCCTGCCTCACTCCGCTATTAATACTAAACCAATAATAATAATAATAATAATAATAATAATAATAATAATAATAATAATAATAATAATAATAATAATAATAATAATAATAATAATAAATTAATCATCAATTGGGGTAAGAATAACATTTAATTAATGTACATCCTTTATGAGTTCTCTAGTGTCACTGTGACACACTATGCTAAAATACACAATTTTCTTTTATCACCATTACCGAACCATCTTAAATTTTTATTTGTATCCCTATTTTTTTCCCAGGTGTAATAAAACTGACACTTTGTATATATTTACTAGTGATAGGATGATGAATCAGCATTGAGAAGCAAAGGAATCCTGCTGCAATTTTCTTTTAATAAGAATTGGAAAGTTAATTTTTGTTAGAATTGGAATTTAAATTAGCTGAGTACAATAGAATTTTTTTTTTTAGAGTCGGTATCAGAATCTGAAATTATTTTGGCATCATCCCATCACTAATATTTACCTAATCAATATTTAATATTTACCTTCTTTAACATCTTGAACATTTACTGGATTCTCTCCTGAAACTGTAAGTCCATAACCATTGTCCCCTTGTTGAATAATAACAGTTCTTAATCCACCTGTATCTCTAATATCTTCATTGTCAGTTTTGGAATCACATCTTGGGAATAAGATATTTTCATTAGAAATTATTATCTTCAAAAAAGATAAAAATGGTAATAGAAGCAAAAAAAAAAATTGCCACACATGCTAAATCATAATTTTAATTAAACCAATATTAATAGATTTAACCAAAAAATAAATTGGAATTTATACGGTATATGCCTATATTGATATTTGAAATGCAACAAGATAATCAAAAATAAGTTCTTAAAAAGTAATAACTCACCTGTCATCCATTTTGACGTATCATAACTTCTTAAAAGTTAGGAGCCAATACTTACTCCCAAGTTCAGAAACTTGTAATTCGTTTACTTCCAATAATAAACTTTAATATCTAAATTTTGTGATTATATCTGTAATTTTGGCAAACTACTTACAGCTACTTTCTATAAGCACAAACAAAACAAAAATATATATACAGTATAGAGTCTATATAAAGCTGCTTAATAATGTATATGAACCTGAAACAAAAACAAAAAAAATATATATATATATATATATATATATATATATATATATAAATATATATATATATATATATATATATATATATATATATATATATATATATATATATATATATATATATATAAAAACATCATTATATATAATATATATATATAATATAAAATAAATATATATAATATATATATAATATATATATATATATATATAAATATATATATATATATATATATATATATATATATTCAATTACAAAACCCATTTCATAAAGCTGCTTAATATTTGAATTTTTGAAATATGTTATACAAAGACATTAAATTATGGTAATTATTTTAAAATATCTCTATAGCTATATATATTAGTGATGGGACGATTAAGAATTTTTGACGATGAGGATGACGATTATAATAAATTTTGATGATGATGATGACAATTAATTGAAAAAGTATATTTAAAAAATTTCTATTTTAATTAATTTAACAAATATATAATAAGGAAGAATTAAATTGTGTCCACTTCATTCTTATTTAAATGTGTAAATACATTAAGAGCCACATTAATACAAGAAAGTTTTCCTGTTATTCAGTAAGATTCTTGGTTTTGTTTTACTAATTTTTATGTAATAATAATACAATAATTAATAATAATAATAATAATAATAATAATAATAATAATAATAATAATAATAATAATAATAATAATAATAATAATAATAATAATAATAATAATAAATAATAATAATAATAATCAAATCAAATCAAAAATATTTTATTCTCTCTAATAGATTACATGGTTGTGTTTACATATTTATATTAATACAAAATTAAATAAATAGATGGAGAAAAGGCTACTAGGGGGACATTTTTGTCCTTGAGCCCAAAATAATTTAGTAATATGAATAACATTTGACAATAATGACAATAATAATAATAATAAAAATAATAATAATAATAATAATAATAGTAATAATAATAAATAATAATAACATTAATAATAATAATAAAAATAACAATAATAATAATAATAATAACAATAATAAATAATAATAATAATAGTAATAACAATAATAACAATGATAATAATAGAATTAATAACGATAATAATAATAATAATAATAATAAAAATAATAATAATAATAAATAAATAAATAAAAATAGTAATAAAGGAATAAATAGAATTATGATAATAAATTTAAATAATAATTCAATAATAAATAATAATAATAATTATAATAATAATAATAATAATAATAATAATAATAATAATAAATAACAATAAATAATAATAATAATAATAATAATAATAATAATAATAATAATAATAATAATAATAATAATAATAATAATAATAATAATAATAATAATAATAATAATAATAATAATGAGATAGTAATAATAATTAGCAAATAATAATAATAATAATAATTAATAATAATAATAATATAATGTAATAATAATAATAATAAAAGCAATAATAACATAATAAATATTAATATTACTAATTCAAATGTTAGTAACAATAATAATAACAACTAAAGCTAACAGTATTAGTGATGAAGAAGCATTTCACATTATATCAATACTATACAAAATGGTATTAAAAATAATAATAATAATAATAATAACAATAATAATAATAATAATAATAATAATAATAATAATAATAATAATAATAATAATAAAATAATAATAATAATAGCGATTAACAGCAACAGCAACAGCAGTTAAAAAAACAATACAAGTAACAATAACTGTAACATCAAATATGAAACAACAAAAGTCAACAACAATCAACAATAAAACCAATATAAAAGCAGCAACATTAATAATAATTAATAATTAATAATAATAATAATAATACTAATAATAATAATATAATAATAACAATAATATTAATAATAATAATAATATAATAATAATAATAATAATAATAATAATAATAATAATAATAATAATAATAATAATAAATAATAATAATAATAAAAAAAAAATAAATAAATAAATAAATAATAATAGTTATATTGGTATTCATAGCGTCAAACCGCTAGCAGCATTGACTTTGTAAATTTAAGAGAAACACTGAGAGAACAATTAAGTATTAATAATAGCTATAGGAATCGCTACCAACTGTTGTAGAATAGGACTTAACGTGGGTAGGAATGCCCTCGTTAATATTTAGATAATAAGTTTCTGATATTTCTACGAAACGAACCAATGGTGAGTTATTCATTAACATTTTTGGGGAGATTATTCCACAATTCTATGCCCTTATATGAGATAGCCCTCCCAGATTTCGTTAAGGTGAATTTTGCTTTGTCTAACTAAGGTAAGGGAACTTGTGCTACGGAGATTGTTTGTTCTTAACGTTTGGTTCTGTACAATTATGTTTGCCAAAAGATCATTTGCAGTTCCTTTTGTGAATTTAAAGATATGACTACTTACTGTAAGGTTGTAAATATCATGAAGTTTTAACATAGACCAATTTTTGAATAGTGATGTTATGTGTTCACGGTAGTTTTGGGGCCCTGATATTACACGAATTATTTTTTTTGCATAACGATTAGAGGTTATAGCAGGTATTATCTTGCACAACCCCATGCTTAAAGACAGTAGATTAGGTGAGGATAAACAAGACTATAGTAGAGGTTTTTTAAAATATGTTTTGGAACAAAATTCCTTATCTTAAGGAATGCATAGTTAGCAAAGGATAATTTGCTAATGAGACTATTTATGTGTTTTTTGAAAGAAAGCTTGTCATCAAGGATAACACCTAATAACTTGGCAGACGATAGCCGATTTTTAATTATATCTTTTGCTCTTACATTTAGTTGAATAGGGTTCTTTTGATTTGTTATTACTAGGTAATAATAATAATAAGGAAGTGGGTAGAATTAAGAGTGAGAAGTTAAGTGAACAATGTAATAAGCATTTAAGAACGCTCACAAATAAATCCGTTGAATGTGAACAAGTTGAAATTGAACAAATCTGGAAGCAAAAAAAGAATGTGGATGTGCTAAAGTAGGAAATAAGAATGTTAACAGTGAGTAGTGGAATGAAGAGGTGATGCAAGTGGTTAAAAGTAAAAAAGAAGCATGGTTGAATGTGCTAAAAGCCAATGATGAGGTTTCAAAAGAAAGATGATTGGAATTATATAATGAGGAAAAATGGAATACTAAAAGGTGCATACATAGAAGGAAAAAAAAGAGGTAGGCGTAAATGAATAGTTTGGAAGGAGGATGAATGATGACCTATAAAGGAATTGGAAGCTCTTCTGGAAGAAAGCGTGAAATGTTAAGAATGAGAATAAGGGGAATCTGCTTAGAATAATGAATAAGGATGGTGCTTTCCAAACTGATGAAATGGATGTGAGGGGAGTGTGGAGGGATTACTTCAAAAATCTGCATAACATTGGCAGTAAGTAATGAAGAGGTGATAGTGAATGTTTGTGGGTTTGATGGTGCAAGAAGGAATAGGTATTTTGGGGATGAGGTCATTAGTAAGGAGGAGGTAATGGGGGGTAGAGTGAGAAAATTGAAAAACGGTAAATCTACAGGTACTGGTATAGTTGAAAATACTGGTGAAATGATCAAGAATGGAGGCCAGATGGTGATTGATTGGATTTGAAAGTTGTGTAACAAAGTGTTTATGGAGAGAATGGTTCTGAGGTATTGGAGGAGAGCAGTAATTGTACCCTTATATAAGGGTAAGGGGGATAAGGGTAACTGTAGGAATTATAGGGGAATTAGTTTATTGAGTGTTGTAGGAATATATGTGCTGGTATTTTGGTTGAAAGAGTGCGTCAAAGGACTGATTGGTGAAGAACAGGGTGCATTTAGAAGTGGTAGAGGATGTGTGGATCAAATCTTTACATTGAAACATATATGATTGAGAAAATGATAGAAAAGAAGAATAAATTGTATTTAGGTTTTATGGATTTTCAACAAGAGTATGATAGGATTAATAGGGAAGCTCTATGGCAGGTGTTAGTATAGTGTTGGTGGTAAGCTTCTGAATGGAATCAAAAGTATTAATGACGATAGTGAAGTGTGTGTAAGAATAAATGGAGTCAAAAGGGATTGGTTTAATATTAATAGAGGAGTGAGGCAGGGATGTTATGTCTCCAGGGTTATTCAAATTGTATATTGATGGGGATATGAAAGAATTAGATGTGGGGTGGTAGGGGATGGCGTTAGAATGATGGAGAATGGAGGGTGCCCTACCTATTATATGCGGATGATTTGGTTTTGTGTAGCGAATCTGAAAAGAGTTTGAGAGGATTGATGGAGAGATTGGGCATGGTGTGTAAAAGGAGGGGTTTGAAAGTAAAAGTAGATAAGAGTAAGGTTATGGTTGTGGGAGAGGACAGTCCTTGGTGTGAAGTTATAATAGATGGTGAGCAGCTGGAAAAAGTGTCTGAGTTTAGATATTTAGGATATATGTTGGATGAAAAGGGAATGGATGATGCAGTGTAGTAGTAGTAAAGTTGTGAATCTCTTTAAGGTTGCTTAAATTAAATCATTGGTGGATGTAAAGGGACTAAGTCTTGGTCATGCTAGGGTCTTACATGAGGGTATATAGGTATATTGTTACCTATGTAATGTATAGTAGTGAGACCATGGTCTGGAATAAAAGGTATTGATCTAAAGTAAAATGTGTTCAGATGAACAATCTTAGGGGTATGTTAGGTGTGAGAAGAATTGATAAAATAAGGAATGAACGTATTAGAGAGTTGTGTGGTGTGAAGAGGGGTTAATGAGAGAATAAATGAAAGTACGTTGAGATGGTTTGGTCATTTGGAAAGGGTGAATGATAGTCGGTTCGTTAAGCGGATGTATAGTGGTGAGTGTGCTGGGAATCGACCTGCTGGGAGACTGAAGGAAAAGTGGATTGAGGCAGTAAAGGAATGCCTGGAGGAGAGAAATGTGGGCTTGGCAGAGGCAAGAAGAAAGGTGCATAATAAGAGTGAATGGCAGGGTTTTCTGAGGGGATATGGTTGTGGCCCACCTGGGCCAAAGGATGAACTCCATATTGAAGAAATGCCATAGGGTGGATTTTCTGACTGCGACAAGTTTCCACTAAAAGGTATAAAGGGGGTGTTAAGGCTGGGCTTTCTTTTCGACTTGCTTCATATTCTTCTACTACTTTTCTGTTTCCATTCCATGCTATGCACCTTACCCCCAGTCTTGAGGAGAGAAGGTGGGTAATAATAATAATAATAATAATAATAATAATAATAATAATAATAATAATAATAATAATAATAATAATAATAATAATAATAATAATAATAATTTCTCTTGATTAATAATAATGATTTATTTAATATTAAAATCATTCATGCTCCTTATATTTCAATTTAATGTTATGTAGGTAATTTTAATATATAGTAAGTATCTTCAAAACATTGATTTTATAAAATTTTAATATGCGAGAACATGGACAGACATACAATATTCTAATACTTTAAATTTAGAGCTCTTAAATTATGATGCAGAAACAACCTTTCTCCAGTTTCTGGTGTAATATTTCCTCACTTAATGATGATGATGACGAAATTGATGATGACAATTGAGAAAATAAATGCCAATTTTGCCAATGATGATGATGATTAATTGTCTCATCATATATATATATATATATATATATATATATATATATATATATATATATATATATGTATATATAATCATTGTCATATAATAATATAATACCAAAATAATAAATATAATATATATATATATATATACATAAATATTATATATATTTTATATATATATATTTGAATATAGCTAAATATAAGCATCGGTATACGTATATATAAATAAATTATATATATAATATATATTATATATATATATATATATATAATATAGAGGTGTACCGGAATTCCGGGCCGAATCTTCTCTTTTT